>PVJC01039406.1:0-16290 GCA_004026665.1 Murina feae | reverse complement strand
GACGTTCAATTCTGAATGATAGCTTTGCTGGGTAAAGTAATTTTGGTTGTAGGTTCTTGCTATTCATCACTTTGAATATTTCTTGCCACTCCCTTCTGGCCTGCAAAGTTTCTCTTGAGAAAACAGCTGACAGTCGTATGGGTGCCCCCTTGTAGGTAACTAACTGCTTTTCTCTTGCAGCTTTTAAGATTCTCTCCTTGTCTTTTGCTCTTGGCATTTTAATTATGATATGTCTTGGTGTGGTCCTCCTTCTATTCCTTTTCTTTGGGGTTCTCTGCGCTTCCTGGACTTGTAAGTCTATTTCTTTCACCAGGTGGGGGAAGTTTTCTGTCATTATTTCTTCAAATAGATTTTCAATATCTTGCTCTCTCTTCTTCTTCTGATACCCCTATAATTCTGATGTTGGTGCGCTTGAAGTAGTCCCAGAGACTCCTTACACTATCTTCATACTTTTTGGTCCTTTTTCCTTTTTCTTTTGGCTTTTCCAGCTGGGTGGGTTTTGCTTCTTCATATTTCATATCTTTGACTTGATTCTTGCAATCCTCTCGTCTGCTGTTGGATCTCTGCATATTATTCTTTATTTCAGTCAGTGTATGCTTAATTTCTAGCTGGTCCTTTTTCATATGCTCGAGGGTCTCACTAAATTTATCTACAGTCTCTAGAAAATACTTGAAAAACCTAATGACCGTGGTTTTGAACTCTATACCCTGTCGTTTTCTTTCCTCCATTTGTATCTTTTGTGATCTGTTTCTTCGTCTCCGCATTTTGGCTGCTTCCCTTTCTGAGTTAGGTGATCACTGAGAGGAATTAACCTCTAAGCCACTTGGTTATTAGAGTCAGCTGTGTCTACAGTCGGAGAACTTCTGTGCTGGAGACACCTTTATGGGGCAAGAGTTGTTTCAGTGGGGCTTTTGTGCTCACTGCGTCTGCCCCGAGTGTGTTCCTTGTGGGTCTGAGTTTTATTTAGGATGGTCCCACTCTGGCCACTGGGTGAGGCTGGCTCTTGTATCTTTAACGAAGTGTTGATTTAGCCTTTGCCTTAGGCTACTCAGTCTTTTATATGCAAAAGCCTCTGATGGAGCTTGGGAGGGGCAGGGCCTCGGGGAGTCTACAGGGTGGAGCAAATAGCTTCTCAGCCCTGCGCTAGGAGACACTGGGTCTCTGTGTCCCACGGTAATTGCTGCAAGCCAACGCTGCGAGAAACCCGCTTTGGATTTCCTCCCAGTGCCAGTCAGTCCCCCTTTTCTGGGTGTGCGTCTGGGTTCTCAGAAACTCGCATGGAACTGGAGTTCAGAGCCACTGGGAGCTTGTGGCTCTCTCCGGTTTGAAAAACAACCGCGTTCTCCGGTGCCAGCCCTCTCCCCGAGCCCCGTGCGCACGCCTTCATACCTCTGTACTTTGCTTCCATCACTCCTCTGAGTCTCAGTTTCTTTCTAGCTGTAGAATTTTCACTCAGCCAGCCTTCCTGTGGGTGTGAGTGGTGTCCGTGTTTTCTTTTCGTGGTTATTCTGAAATAGTTGTGCACGGCTGCATTTATGGTATTTACCTTATGCTGCCATCTTGCTGTCTCCCGTTTTGTTTTTATCACATTAATTGATTTGCAGATATTGAACCAATTTTGCATACAAGGAATAAATCTCAGTTGATCATGTGTATGATCTTTTGAATGTATTGCTGAGTTAGGTTTGCTAATATTTTGTTGAAGATTTTTGCATCTGTGTTCATCAAATGTATTGGCTTATAATTTTTTTTCTTTGTAATGTCTTTATCTGGTTTTGGAATTAGGATAATCTGGCCTTGTAAAATAAACTTGGGAGTCTTCCCTTGTCTTTAATTTCTTGGGAATACAGTGGAACATGGTTTCTTGAACTTAATTAATTCCAGAAGGCTTTTTGTAAACAAATCATTTTCCCCTATTAGAAATAATGTAAATTGAATTAATCCATTCCAGATCCCAAATGATTCTGTTTTAACCTTTCATATACAGTACGTGTTTATTGTACTTTATAATCTATATATAAGGACTTTAAAAACAAAAAAGACATGAAATATAAATGAAAATTTAACAAAAAGGAAAGGCTACAGTAAAAAAATGAAAAATAACGGTAAGTATAAAGAGCAACAAAAGGAAAACACAGCACAATCTCCTGAGATTTTAATAGTGATAAACTGACTCATATTCTTGCATTCTCTCCTTAGTCACCTGAGAGATGCTTGACTGATTATACTAATATCAGCGTGATGAAAGGATTGTCAGGTTGAGAAGGGAATTGTTTGAGATGGGAGATATTTGAGAAACGAGGTTCTGTTGTAGTGTGAGAAAGATAGGTGTTAATTTTTCTTTGACTTTTTGGTAAAATTTACCTGTGAAGCTATCTGGTCCAGGACTTTTTTTTAAAAAAATACATTTTATTGATTTTTCACAGAGAGGAAGGGAGAGGGACAGAGAGTTAGAAACATTGATGGGAAAGAAACATCCATCAGCTGCCTCCTGCACCACCCCCCACTTGGGATGTGCCTGCAACCAAGGCACATGCCCCAGACCGGAATTGAACCTGGGACCCTTCAGTCCGCAGGCTGTATCCACTGAGCCAAACCGATCAGGGTTCTGGTCCAGGACTTTTATTTGTTGGGAGTTCATTCTCCCCAGCAATCCAACCCCTCACACCTCCTAAGAGGTTTTTATTGCCTTTTTAAAAAAAACCTTTATTCTTGAGATTATTACAATGTTCCCTTTGCTTGTCCCTATTGCCTCCCTCCAGCCTGTTCTTGCCCATCCCAACCCTGCACCATAGGGTCTGTGTCTATAGGTAATGCATATATGCATATACGTTCTTTAATCTCTTCCCGCCCTCTCCCCTTTCCCTCTAAAATTCATCACTTTGTTCCATGTTGCCATGTCTCTGGTTCTATTTTATTTATCAGCTTATTTTGTTCGTTAGATTCCTTATTCATTTATTTTGATTTTTATATTCGGTAGTTGATGCATATTTATTTATTCCCATTTTATCATTCATATTTTTGATCTTTTCCTTTCCTCCCCCTCCTCCTTCTTTTCTCTTGGTACTTTTAAGATTCTCTATCTTTTATCCTTGGCATTTCCCCCTCTTTATTGTTCAGATTATTACATTGTTCATCCCCCCCCACCCCATAGTTCCCCTCCTCCCAGTTCCCACCACACCCTCTGTCCTTAACCACCCCCACTATCCTCATCCATAGGTGTACAATTATTGTTTAGTCTCTTCCCGCACCCCCAACACCCTTTTCCCCCTGAGAATTGTCAGTCCACTCCCTTTCTATGCCCCTGATTCTATTCTATTCACCAGTTATTCTGTTCATCAGATTTTTTATTCACTTGATGTTTGGATTCAGTTGTTGGTAGATATATATTTGTTGTTCATAATTTTTATCTTGACCTTTTTCTTCTTCTCCCTCTTCTCAAAGGATACCTTTCAGCATTTCATGTAATACTGTGGTTTGGTGTTGATGAACTCCTTTAGCTTTTTTTTGTCTGTGAAGCTCTTTATCTGACCTTCAATTCTGAATGATAGCTTTGTTGGGTAAAGTAATCTTGGTTGTAGATTCTTGCTATAAATCACTTTGAATATTTCTTGCCACTCCCTTCTGGCCTGCAAAGTTTCTCTTGAGAAATCAGCTGACAGTCGTATGGGTGCTCCCTTGTAGGTAACTAACTGCTTTTCTCTTGCTGTTTTTAAGATTCTTTCTTTGTCTTTTGCCCTTGGCATTTTTATTATGATGTGTCTTGGTGTGGTCCTCCTTGGATTTTTTTTTTTTTTTTTTTTTTTTTTTTTTTTTTTTTTTTTTTTTTTTTTTTTTTTTTTTTTTTTTTTTTTTTTTTTATTGATTTTTTTACAGAGAGGAAGGGAGAGGGATAGAGAGTTAGAAACATTGATCAGCTGCCTCCTGCACACTCCCCACTGGGGATGTGCCCGCAACCATGGTACACGCCCTTGGCCGGAATCGAACCCGGGACCCCTCAGTCCGCAGGCCGACGCTCTATCCACTGAGCCAAACCAGTTAGGGCATCCTTGGATTTTTTTTGTTTGGGATTCTCTGCACTTCCTGGACATGTAACTCTATTGCTTTCACCAGGTCGGGGAAGTTTTCTGTCATTATTTCTTCAAATAGGTTTTCAATATCTTGCTCACTCTCTTCTTCTGGCACCCCTATAATTCTTTTTTTAAAAATATGTTTTATTGATTTTATTGATAAAATGTATTTTATTGATTGGAATAAATCAATAAAGAGAGGAAGAGAGAAGGATAGAGAGTTAGAAAGATCGATGAGAGAGAAACATCGATCAACTGCCTCCTGCACACCCCCTACTGGGGATGTGCCCCCAACCAAGGTACATGCCCTTGACCAGAATCGAACCTGGGACTCTTGAGTACACAGGCTGACGCTCTATCCACTGAGCCAAACCAGTTAGGGTGCAACCCTGTAATTCTATGTTGATAAGCTTGAAGTTGTCCCAGAGGCTCCTTACACTATCTTCATATTTTTGGATTCTTTTTTCTTTTTGCTCTTCTGGATGGGTGTTTTTTGCTTCTTTGTATTTCATGTCTTTGACTTGATTCTTGTGATCCTCTCGTCTGCTGTTGAATCTCTGTATATTATTCTTTATTTCAGTCAGTGTATGCTTAATTTCTAGCTGGTCCTTTTTAAGTTTATCGGTGGTCTCTCGAAAATTCTTGAAAAACCTTTTACCTGTGGTTTTGAACTCTATATCCAGTCGTTTGCTTTCCTCCATTTCTGCCATTTGTGACCTGTTTTTTGTCACCGCATTTTGGCTGCTTCCCTGCATTGATAGAGTGGCTTTCTGTGCTAGGTGTCCTATAGGACCCAGTGGCTCAGCCTCCCCATTTACCTGAGGTGGACACTCTTGGTGCACCGCTTTTTGGCTTTGTGTACAGTCTTGTTGTAGCTACGCCTTGGTTGTTGTTGGTATCACTGGGAGGAATGACCTCCAGGTCAGTTGGCTGTGAGAATCAGCTGTGTCTATGGTGGGAGGACTTCTGTGCTGGAGACAGCCTTATGGGGCAAGACTTGCTTCAGTGGGGCTTTGGTGCTCACTGAGTCTGCCCTCTGAGTGTGTCCCTTATGGATCTGAGGAGTTGTAATCTGGGTTGTCCAGCTCTGACCACTGGGTACACTGGCTCTTGGATTTGTAAGGAGGTCCTAATTTAGCCTCTGCCTGAGGCTACCAGCCTTTTATATGCAAAAGCCTCTGTGCTCAACTTGGGTGAGGTGGTGTCTCCGGGAATCTATAAGGCGGAGCAAACAGCTATGGCTGGTCTTCAGCCCAGCCCTAAGAGGCACCGCGTCTCAGTGTCCCACAGTATTCACTGTAATCACCACTGAGAGAATGCTGCTCTGGATTTCCTCCCAGTGCCAGACAGTCCAGCTTCTCCCCGTGTGAGTCTAGGTCCCCAGAAACTCACCCAGAACTGGAGTTCAGAGCCTCCGGAGCTTGTGACTCCCTTTGGTATGAAAAAGAGAACTGCATCTTCAAGTTGCCAGCCCTTTCTGCTAGCCCTTTCCGTGTGTGCCTCCACACCTTTGCACTTTACTCCCGCACCACCTCCTATTCTCGGTGTGTTTTTCTCTTTCTAGTTGTAGAATTTTCACTCAGCCAGCCTTCCCTGTTGTTTTGGGTGGTATCCTTTTTTTCTTTTATTTTCTTTCTTTCTTTCTTTCTTTCTTTCTTTCTTTCTTTCTTTTCTTTTCTTTTCTTTTCTTTTCTTTTCTTTTCTTTTCTTTTCTTTTTTTTTTTTTTGTGGTTTTGAAATGGTTGTGCGAGGCAGCAATTTCGGGTATTTACCTATGCCGCCATCTTGGTTTCTCCTATCCTTGGCATTTTATTTTATTTTTTTAAATATATTTTATTGATTTTTTACAGAGAGAAAGGGAGAGGGATAGAGAATTAGAAACATCAATGAGAGAGAAACATCAATCAGCCGCCTCCTGCACACCCCCTACTGGGATGTGCCTGCAACCAAGGTACATGCCCTTGACTGGAATCGAACCTGGGACCCTTGAGTCCGAAGGCCGATGCCAAACCGGTTAGGGCTATCCTTGGCATTTTAATTAAGTTGTGTTTCTTTGGGACTCGGCTTCCTGGACTTGTAAGTCTATTTCTTTCATCAGGTAGAAATGACCAGGTAAGTCATTTCTTCAAATAGGTTTTCAATATCTTGCTCTTTCTCTTCTCCCTCTGCCATCCCCACAATGTAAATGTTGGTATGCTTTAAGTTGATAGAGGCTACTTACGCTGTCTTAATATTTTTGGATTCTTTTTTCTTTTTGCTGGTCTTATTGGTTTTGTGTTTTTGTTTCCTCATATTCCAAATTTTTCAGTTGATCCTCAGAATTCTCTACTGTTTAATCCCTATAAATTATTCTTCATTTCAGCTAGTATATGCTTAATTTTGACTGGTCCTTTTTCATGTCTTTGACATTCTCACTAAGATCCTTGAAAGTCTTAAGTCCATTGAAGCTCCCGTTAATTCCCTTGAAACTCTCATTAAGATCCTTGAGCAACCATTGTTTTGAACTCTGTATCCAGTAGTTTGTTTACTTCCATTTCATTTACTTCTTTTTCTGGAAATTTCTTCAATTCTTTCATTTGTGACATGTTTCTTTGTCTATTCATTTTGACTACTTTCCTGTGTTTGTTTTTATGTATTAGATAGAGCTGCTGTGTCTCCTGGAATTGGTGGAGTGGCCTTGTGTAATAGATGTCCTTTAGGGCCCTGTGGCTCAGCCTCCCCAGTCAGTCCAGTGAGGCACTCCTAAGTGTGCCCCGTGTGAGCTGTGTTCTCACACTTGTAATTGAGCCTTGATTGCTGTTGGCATCACTGGGTGAAATTGACTTCCAGGCCAGTTGGCTCTGAGTGCCAGCTGCAACTACCATGAAAGAGATGCTGTGTAAGGGACACCCTATGTAGTAGGACTTGCTTCATTGCTCACTTTGAGTGTGTTGCTGGTGGATGTGTAAAGTTACAAGTTGTTATGGTTTGATGCTGTCCACGGGGTGCACTGGCTCTGGGGCCTCCTGGGTGGTGCAAAGTCAGCTATTGCCTGAGGCCACTTGCTAGGAGCTATCGAGCTATTTGCAGATGGCTGCTACTTGTATTGGGCATGGAAGTGCCCATGTGAGGCCAAGCTGTCTTTGGCTTTTTATTAATAGTTTTGAGGCCTGCTGAAGCCAGCTGGTACTTGTCTGAGAAATTTTAGGAAAGTCTGAAGCTTCAGCCAGGACAGGCCATTCATAAGGAAAAGCTCCTGCAAATAGTTTGGGTGGGGCTGCAAATTGGATGAGGCAGGGTCTCAGGGAATCACCAGAGCTGAGTGCACAGTGTGGGCCAGGCTGATGGAAACTCAGATATGGCTGTAAATCAGCTCTGTGATGGGGGAGGTGTCAGCATAGAAATAGTGACCCATGTGAGCACCTATGTCTGGGAGAAAGCCACCCTCGATACTAGACATTCCAGTTCCTCCCTGTATGTCCCTGGATCCGTCCCCCTGAGCCAGAGGGAGCAAGTCCATGTAAGTTGTTTGTGGGCCCTTAATGAGGAACTGCCTGAGTCTCCAGCAGCCTCTGTGTTACTCCATCATAATCCCCGTTGGTATTTTACAGCCTGAAGTTACAGGGACTTCTCTTTCCAGCTCTGGAAACCTGTGCTGGGGGTCTGGTGTGTGCCTGGTACCCCTAGCTCCTCACGCAGGGCCTCCACAACCAAGACATTCTTCCCGATGGAAAAGATCGCCACACTTGGATGTCAGACCAGCCCATTTTGTGCCGTTGCCCCTCCTATCAGTCTAAGTGTGCTTTCTTCTTTATTTCTCTATTTGTAGGACTTAAATTCAGCCAACTTTTAGGTGTTTCTGAATATTGGTTTTTGTGTATTTTACTTGTAATTTAGATGTGATTGCGGGAGGCTGTGAGTACACTTGTATTGGGCAATTCCATGCCCAATACAAGGCCAATATATGGCCATCTTGATTTTCTGGTTTTTATTGTCTTTGATCCACCAGTGGTATTTCACATTATCTCCTGATCCCACGTAGTGCCTCCTGGTACGGGGTCCCTGTGCAGTTCTTGGCTAATCAAGAAGGGACAGCCCTGACTGGTTTGGCACAGTGGATGGAGCGTCAGCCTGGGGACTGAAGGGTCCCGGGTTTGATTCTGATCAAGGACATGCGCCTCGGTTACGGGCACATCCCTGGTGGGGGGTGTGCGGGAGGCAGCTGATCAATGTTTCTAACTCTCTGTCTCTCTCCCTTCCTCTCTGTAAAAAATCAATAATATATATATATATATTTTAAAAAGGGACAAATATGGAAGTGGGGGTCTGGTTTTGCCTCAACCACTCAGAACTCCATTGTCCTATCTGGGCCTCACTGGGCCCTTGGGAGGGTCCTGAGGAAATGCAGTTCCTCACGATGCCTAAAATATCTGGGGACTGTGGCATGGCCCTCTCCTTCCCAGAAACCCCCTCCACAATCCACACCCTGTTCCCCTGAAAAAAAAATTGCTTTTGTTTTGTTAAAACTGCCTGAATGCTCTGTGGGTACAGAAACCACAAAGTGATCAGCAGAGAAAAGGGTAGAGTGACAGAAGCAACTGGAAGTCATTTGGGGCCACTTTTTGTCCGTACACAGGGACTCCCTCTCCCCCCCCAGCTTGTCCCAAAGACTGCTGGGAAATTGCTACTTGGATCTGCCCTGGCAGGGACTCCTGTACTGCGTGCATCTGGGCCTGGCCTTCACAGACCGTCAACTGGAAAGCACTTGAACATAAAGAAATACCAGATGAAAATTCCGAAAGCCCTGAAATTTCAGATGGGGCAATGAATGATGTGGAGAGGCACGTGCAAGGAGGGAGCTCAGTAGCCTGTCTCCTTTTGGTAGTAGGAGAGATACTCCAGGACCTTCCTTGGACTTGGGCACTTGCCAATTGTCCCTGGAACCCAGTCAGCCCCTGGGCCTTGTGGGCACTACTTGGGGTTATATAACTGCCAGCCCAGGCCAAAGACCTGGTCAGTCTGGTTGGCTCCTTGCATGTAGCCCATCTGCAGAGACACTTATTGGTCCCTAGCTTGATATCATAGATGTGTAGCCCCAGTCCCGGGAGCTGTCATGCTCACCTGCCTGGCACATTTGTTGGTGTCTGTTTGCAGGCTGATTATTGAGTGGTGCATGGATGGCAGGATATGGTTCTTAGGGTTGTATAGATGCCTTCTCATGCCATGTATTGTCATGCCTGATGGGCTAGCACTCTTGTTGGTGCCCATCTGGAGCCTGATGACGCACTGGTCTGCCTTCATGGTGGTGTTAGCGTAATTCCGCTCCTGCTGCTTTGAGTACTTGATGCCAATGTTCACGCTACTCTGCAACTCCTTTGTCTTGGCTTTCCCTACCAGAGCCAAAAGAGAGACCTGCACCTGTGTCATATTCCATTCTCAAATAGGTTATTGGTCTTGAACAGGACAACGGAGTTTATGCTGTAACTGACCGTGGCGTTGATGAAGTTGGAGAGGTTTTCTAGCTGGTGTCGGTTTTGCCTGGAGTGGTTATATTGGGGAGACAGCCTGGCTGAAGCTTATTCATGAGTATGCACAGGATAATTCTATCATTCATACCCTTCTGAAAGTTAGGACTGATAGGCCTGTGAGTCCTTTGATCCAGCTGCGGAATTCCGCCTCCTTTTGAGGGTCATATTTGGACAGGTGTTGGTTCTTGACCTTGGCCGAAAGCCAAGGTCCCCTTGTGGAGCTGGTGGCGATGGCCGGTTGGATGGCCTGCTGGGTGCCTATTGGGTGTTGTTTGATTACTGCTTTGATTTTTTTTTTATTGTAATTGGTCTGTTTAGATTTTCTGTGTCTTGATTTAGTCTTGGAGGATTTTATATTTCTAGGAGTTTATTCATTTGGCATAGCTTATTTTCTAAAGGCCTCCAACCTGCCATCTTTTCCTTCTCTGTTTTCCAGGGAACTAGCTCCTGATCCTGGCCTTTTCTGCCCAGTCAGGTGGCTTACCTACATAGCTGACCTTTTTACACTATTTTTCCTCTTGTCTGTTTATATGACAGCCTGAGACTTAAGTAAACATGAGAGGCTTGCTGAGGTAGTGGTTTGTTTCATTTATATAATACAGTCTATGTCCTGAGGGCCTAGTCTCTTCTGGCCTGGCCAGAGCTTACTGCCACAAGGCAAGCTCAGTAAAGCCCTGTGGTGAAGGTAAAAGGGATTCTAAGGGAGAAGGTATGAGTGGTCTCAGCTGGTAATTCACTCAGAATTGGTTTGGTGACTGACTGTGTGCACCAGTATTCTTCAAATAGTGCAACACCCTCAGAGTCCTGCCAGCTGTGGCTGTGGCCTCTTCCCTTTCCTTGTCTGTGGTCACATATATGCCATTGGCTCCCTGTCCGGGATTGACTTTAGAGAAAACAGCACCACTGCTTGAATCTGTAGCTGAGGAAGGGCAGCCATGACTTCCCACATAGTTAACGGCATCCTCATTCTTGACCCAATAATTTATCAGTTTGAGCCTTTTTTAAAAAAGTTAAATGGAAGATGGAGTTTTATTGTATGAACAAAGGAGTTAATTTCTTACTCTACATGTGTTTTCCAGTGGCCCTAACACTGGTGAGTTGGATGCCTTTGCCTTTGGAGTAGGACAATGGCCAGTGGAAAACACACCCTGCAGTGGTTAGCCCTGCTGGGTTTCCTGAGCTTCATATTTGCTCTCTTTCTTCAAATCTCTGTGATTATATTATTTTTTATTAGTTTCTTCCATCTGCTCTCTTAGTCCCCCGCCCCTCCTCTTCTGTTTAATGTGCTGACATTTCTCAGGGTTCTCTTTGAGGCCCTTTCCTTTCATGTTTTCACTTGGGCTGTGGGTTTCAGAGTCTCTTTTGCATTTTGCTTCTGCCTCTCTACATAGCACCCTGCATCCTCAGTAGCCTGGTGCTAGTGCTGTGAGCTTTGGGAAGGCACTTAGGCCTAGCTTCTTTGAAGGCACTTGCCACATCTGCTCTCCTGCCCTGTGCTGCCCTTTTCTGTTTTCTCTTTCCCGCTCTCCCCTATGACCTTAAGCACCAAGTGCTCATCTGATTTCTTCACTACAGCTGTCCTGTTACCATGGCTCATGGTGGTGCTTTTGTGTCTCATGTCCCTCTTGGGGCTGCAAACTTCTGTGTTTCCTACAGGACTGCCTATAAGTCCAGAAGCACATTGGGTGGTTTGTGATTGGGTCCACCCTCCCCAGTGTGCAGTGTTGGTGAGGCTGTGCTCTTTAGTGGTAGGAAGCGTGTGTCTCTGCCATTGTGTCTCAGAGGGTGGGTCCACAACTGCTTGGCTGACCAGGATGAGCGGCAATCCCACAGCTGGCCAATCCCCGCAGGCCACACCCCCACCCGTGCACAAATCTGTGCACCAGGCCTCTGGTCTGTTATAAGGTAGTGAAAATTGTTTGAAAGAACAGATTCTGGGGGGAAAAACTACTCTGAAAATCATTTAGAAATAACCATAGAGAAATATTAAAAGGGAGACATTTTAAGTTTTTCCTCCCCTTTGACCCAATGGTCTCCACATTAATCAGTCGGTGGTTGTGCAGGAAAACATGTGAGAGTGACCTTGGGCTGTGGTCTTGACTATGATCCTGGGGTGGGTTACAGACAAGAGAGACTAACAGGTGTTTCTTTTTTGAAGTTTGATTTTAGTTTTACTTAAAACAACAAACTTCACTTATGATCTGTGGTTACCACTCTATTGCTAATGTGTCCACATTACCCACTCCAAAGAAAAGAAGGTTGATCAAAGTCAGCAAGTGTATTTAGGTAGTGCCCTCTTATTGGGGAGTATTTTGGAAACCAAATCTCCATCCATGTGGGTACATGAAGTCCTGGATCCTCAGAACAACCCTAGCCCATGTGGCTCAGTTGGTTGTGAGTCATCCCGGGCACTAAGGGATTAGTGGTTCGGTACTTGATCAGGGAAAATGCCCAGGTTGAGGGTTAAATCCCCAGTGGGGGTCATGTAGGAGGCAGCCAGTCAATATGTTCCCCACACATTAATGTTTCTCTCCTCCTTTTTTCTCATAAAAATCAATAAAAAAATCTTACTAGTAAAAACAACAAAAACTTGTCCTCTCAGTAATGCCCAGCCCACAACTTTTTTGCCCGTCTTTGATTTCCAGTCATACCTGTGCTGTGGTTTGACTTCTGCATCTTCTGCTCTGTTATCTTACGTTTCTGTCTGTGCCCTGTGACACAGATATGCTCCAGACCCCTTCCAGGGAGGCTGCCTGTTTCTATATTGGTGGGCTGGAGACTGTCAGTTTGAAGAGTGTTTTAAAAATCCTGTATAATAAAAGAGAAACATGCAAATTAACTGCCCCTCTGCTACGCTCAAGCTATGCCCACAAAGCCAATCAGAGTGATTATGCAAATTGACCAGACAAAGATGGAGGTTAATTTGCATACACAGGTGCCAAGTGCTCCAGGATTATTGCCAGCCTGGAGGCGGGAGATGAGGCCTGCCGCTCCAAAGGATCTTGCTGGAGGAGAGTAGAGCAGGAGAGGAGTAGGCAGAGAGTGGGATGTTTGGAGGACTTGGCAGAACAGGAGACTGCTGGAGATAGAGGGGAGAGAGAGAGAGAGGGAGAGAGGGGGAGAGAGGGAGAGGGAGAGGGAGAGAGAGACAGAGACAGAGACAGAGACAGAGACAGGCTTGGAGGGCGTGGCTCCCTCTGTCACCCCAGCTTCTTCCTCATAGCTGTGGAAACTGACAGGATGTCTCACCCCCACAGAATCAACCAGAATCAGCCTTTGGTCAAACAGCTCTCAGTGCCCTAACAGCCAGGACTCTCATTCACCTGTATCTCAGACTGTGACAGTAGATAGGTGGGACTATGTCTAAAGAACAACTGTTGATACAACGTAGCTCTGTAGCCATCGTTAGCGACAGAAAATGTCTAAAGACCAATGTCCCTTTGAAGTTAAAAGAAGGCGGTGGCGATGACAGAATATGTCTGGAGAACAGTCAACAACAATACTACCAATACTGGTAGGAACTGCCTTCTTAGCAAAAATGGAGTACACGAGGATGCAATTCTCGAACATGGTTGTGGTGGAATGACTGTTGGATGTGAATTTTGCCTATCACTAAATTTCTCTGATGAAAAATCATTCAATGGGAAATTTACTCGATGTTATAGCAAAGGGAAAGTCCGTCCAAATCATAACATTTTCCAGATTACCTGGCATATTTAAAAAGATGGATGACAAACGAAGATTCTGACAGTAAAAATTTCATGGAAAATATTCGTTCCATAAATAGTTCTTTTGCTTTTGCTTCCATGGGTGCAAATATTGCATTGCCATCAGGATATGGGGGCATACTGTTTTAGAATACACAGACAAGTTTATCACCATACTGGAACATTACATCCTTCGGATGGTGTTTCTTGGAAGTTTGCTCAACTCTATATTTTGGATACAGCGGAAGCTACAAGAAAAAGATTAGTAATGCCAGAAAACCAGGGCTGCTCAGAAAGACTCATGATCAACATCAACAACTTTGTGCATGAAATAAGTAAATTAATAAAATCATACAAGATACTACATGAGGTAGAAAAGGAATCCCAATCTGAAGAAGCAGCAAAAGTTATTGCTCCCACAGAAGTAACAATGGCAATTAAATACGATTGTAACAGTGACCCAGGTAGATGTAATTCTCCCCGTGTAACCGAGGTTGCTGTCATATTCAGAAATGAAGATGGAGAACCTTCTTTTGAAAGGGACCTGCTCATTCATTGTAAATCAGATTCCAATAATCCAAATGTCACTAAAATGAAACAAATCAGTGTCCTGTTTCCTATATTAGATACAATGACATATCCTGTTCTTTTTCCACATGGTGAAAAGGCTAGGGAACAGGTACTGCATTAAGACTCAGAGATAACAGTGTAATACACAGTAATACTAGAAAATGTAAGGACACGAGTCACACAAATGCAGTATTATAGATTTCATCTCTCTGTGCAAGACATGTTTAATTCTATTTTAAATGCAGGAAAATTAACTCAACAGGTGATCGCGGATTCATATTAAAAAATGGAGGCCAATGGGATGAATTTCATCAAAGCAAACCAATCTAAGTTACAAGTTGAAAAATTTGGTAGTTTGATGGATTATATCAAATGTAGATCTGAAAATGACAATGTGCCAATTGGTAAAATGATAATACTTCCATCATCTTCTAAGCGTAGTCCCAGAAATATGCAGCAGCAGTATCAGGATTCTATGGCAATTGTGACAAAGTATGGCAAGCCCGATTTATTCCTAACCATGACATGCAACCCCAAATGGGCAGATATTATAAACAATTTACATCGCTGGCAAAAAGTTGAAAACAGAACTGACTTGATAGCCTAAATTTTTAATATTAAGCTGAATGCTCTTTTAAATGATATCTGTAAATTTCATTTATTGGACAAAGTAGTAGCTAAAATTCATGTCATTGAATTTCAGAAACGTGGACTGCCTCATGCTCATATTTTATTGATATTAGATAGTGAGTCCAAATTACGGTCCTCTAATTCCCTTTCAATGTGCATGAATTTCATGCACTGGGCTACTAGTCCTATATAATAAAAGGGTAATATGCAAATTGATGAAATGGCGGAATGACCAGATTATGATGTGCACTGACCACCAGAGGGCAGACGCTCAATGCAGGAGCTGCCCCCTGGTGGTCAGTGCACTCCCCCTGGCGAGTGTAGCGGCAGTGCCAGGACCCTCTCTCACCTCTGTCACAGCCCTAAGGATGTCTGATTGACGGGGAGCTGGCCTAAGCCGTCAGTTGGACATCCCTCAAGGACTCCCAGATTGTTAGAGGATGCAGGCCAGGCTGAGGGGTGACCCACTGAGTGCATGAATGTTGTGCATTGGGCCTCTAGTGTGTGTGTGTGTGTGTGTGTGTGTGTGTGTGTGTATGTATATATATTGATTCTAGAGAGGAAGGAAGAGTGAGATATAGACATATCAATGACTAGAGGTCTGGTGCACGAAATTTGTGCACTTGGGGACGGGCCCTCAGCCCAGCCTGCTGCCCTTTCCAGCCTGAGCCTAGCTTGTAGCTGAGGGAACTGACCACCAGGGGACAGCTCCTGTATTGAGTGTCTGCCTCCTGGTGGTCAGTGTGTGTCATAGTGACTGGTCATTCTGCTGTTCGGTCGATTTGCATATTAGACTTTTATTATAGAAATATCAATGACGAGACAATCACTGATCAGCTGCCTCTTGTATTCCCCACACTGGGGATCGAGCCCACAACCCGGACATGTTCCATGACCAGGAATCAAACTGAAACCTCCTGGCTTATAGGTCACTGCTCCACCATAGAGCCAAACCAGCAGGGCAGGGAACCCATTTTCAGCCTCAATCACTGGGGTCACCATCACAGAGCTTTGGGCCTCAGTTTACCTATGTATTATGATTTATTGGCTTCTCCCGATCTGGCTGTCTCTCACTGAGCCTGGCTCCCTGAAATCACACAGACCCTCCAGGAAGCCATCCCATTAGAGACATGGTCTCAGACTTGGTTGGAACCGTCAGGCTCTGAGTTCTTGGAGAGTCCCATCAGATAGGATTTATCCACACAGTGATTATTTTAAAGCTGCTTTGTGGCTAGTCTGAGTTGGCACATGTCAGATATTTCATACATTTTAGGGCATGAAGAGAGTTATCTTTACTTATCCAAGAGAAATTTCTTTGAAGTGATTACCTGAAGAGTTAAGGAACATTTCATATTGTTTAGTTTATAGTATCTCTACATATGTTAATGTGAAGGTCCCATTTAAGGTTACTTTATTGTCCTAGTCATCTGGGTGACCTCCTGGACAGTGCCCAGTTAGAGATTCTGGGATTGAGGCCTCAGGGCCTTCTCTAAACATGACTCAGAGGCAAGAGAAGATTCAGTTGAAAGGTTAGTGGGGATGTACATCTACGTCTCTTTTTTGACTTTATGGGGGTGGTTGATTAGAAACTATTATCAGTAAGGTAACTCCCATTTTTTTCTACAAAGAGCTGGTTAAAATAAAGTATATGTATCCAAACACAGTGGCCAGGCTATTGCTTTCTTTTGATGAAAGGGTAGTATTTTTGTGCAAAGAACTAGAAATCTTATCTTTATTCTAAGAGTTATGCTATGTAGTATCTTTTAGAAAAATTAGCCTTTTTTTATTATTATTATTATTTTTTTT
>PVJC01039405.1:0-16277 GCA_004026665.1 Murina feae | reverse complement strand
AGCAGCCTTGAACAGACTATCATCCTACAGCTGGAAGGCTGGGGATGGTTGGGGGGGAATTAAGAGATCAAATGAAAGACTTGCATGCATGCATATGAGTATAATCAATGGACACAAGAATCTGGGGGCTAGGGAGGAGGTGGGGAAGGGCAAGGGGAAAAAATGGAGATCTATCTATCATTTGTTGTAATACTTATCTATCATTTGTTGTAATACTTTAAGCAATAAAAATAAAAAAAATAAAATACTGGTAGAGTTGTCATATGGAGGGCGACTTTGACCTTTCTCTCTCCAGTGGTTGGTTATTAGGACAATGAATAGAAGGTACAGAGAAGGAGAAGTTTCTAAAAGAGGTTTCTTATACCCACGGTGATCTGAAAAGGAAAAGGTCATTCCCAGAGGTGTGGTGAGCTGCCCATCACTGGCAGCATTCAAGAGGCTGAGGGATGAGCATGGGCTTTGTATAAGGTGCTCAGGCATCCGATAAGAGATTAGTCTAGACCACGGAGGGACCAGGTTCCAGAAAACCAGGACAGTAGCAGCAGCAACCCATTTGGCAAGATCAGGAGAGTAGAGAATCCACAATACTTTCTATCTGCACAGGAGTGGCTGGGTACCAAGTCTGCCTGCTCTCCTGCAGGAAAAAAACAACATTGAAACTCAAAGACAGCCTTTCAGCACTGGGGCTAAAGGTGATCTGACTTTATTTCCAAATATCTCTAAACTCCAAGGCATGGAAAGACAGTCTCGGTGAGAGGAACTTGCCTTTACTGAATATTTACCAGGGTTTCGACCTGTGCTACCTGTACTGTAGCCGCCATCCATAAGTGCTTGGCGTGTAACTAGTCCGCACTGGAATGGATAAACCACATGGGAGAGTTCAAAAGATTTAGTACAACCACAAGAATGTGAAGATAGATTCACTGACATATTTTATATTTTTGTTTTGTAATGATAATATTTGATAATATTTAAGTAAAATTAAGTTCACCTGCTTCTTTTCCTTTTTTATTTTAAAAAACAAACAACTGAAGCTACTAGAAAACTTAGAATGATATACGTGGCTCACATTTGATATCAATTGAGTAGTGCTGCTTCAAACCCAGGATGAATATTTCTGTTCATTTTCTTATTTAATCCTCATAGCAACTCTGTGAGGTAGATACTAGTATCACCCCCATTTCATTCAATAGCAACACTAGAATTTGCGAAGGTTGAATAATCTGCCTGAGGCCCCATAGCTCATACACTGCTAACTTGAGATTTGAACCCAGGCCCCTCAGACTGTGGCCATGCTCTCCTGCTTTATGCTGCTTTATTGACATCATCTTTAGGGAATTGCTGCTACACAGTAAAATGCAGAAGGAAGGAGCATGAGAAATGATTGTGGAAATGCTGACAGCAGCTGAACTACTTAATTAAAAATGCAACAAGCCTCTGAAGTATGTGCCATACGGGCAGGAATGGACAGTGAATTCAGTTTCAAGTTCACTCCAAAACTGTGCCATCAGAAATGGGAACTTGCAATCCTGTAAGCTGGGAAATGCACCTCACAGGGGGATTTTTAAGTTTCAGAGATGGAGTGGCATTGCAGGGACAGAACTTCCCCGGGGCTGAGCTCTGGGCTGGATTTAGGCCGAGGTGGGAATCCCTCCTTTCTCATGAAGAGTCTTAGTATGAACAGTTTCTGTGGGGTTGTTAGGTGGGATCACCCATGGAGCAAGGAGGAAAAAGGCGATTAGAGGGTGTCCTGGGAGAATTTAAACAGCTCCCTTCATTCTGACTCAATCAAACTAACTCATAACTACCCATCCTGTATTTGGAGCTGCTTCATTCAGTTTAAGAAGGCATTCCCTCTTTTTTGTGCTGTTAGTGTATGAGGGAGATGGGGGCCTGTTTGGAAAGGGATCTTCACATTTCTCCGTGTACATAAAGCCTTCTCCTCCCTGTCCTGCCCCCATGCCTCCCTGGAAAAGAGTGTTGCTTCCTCTGGCCTTGCTATACCCTGGGGTGTCGCCAGTCCTGACCTTAGTGGGCTGTGGGCTGCGTGCTGGGGCCTCAGGGCTGTGCCTTGGGCAGTTTCTTTCTGGGTTATCACCTGCCCTCACTCACGTTCAGGGAAGCAGAGGCTGTGGAGGGTGGGGAAGTCAATGACAGGTAAATACTACTGCCCCCCTCCCCCCAGTAACATTCAGTTGAGAAGATTCATGAGGCAGGAGGTAAAGGGCCTGTGCAAGGAGAAAGGAGCTATGGTAATGACTTTACCTGCCCAAAGGGAAGAGGAACCCGAGTTGGAGGGGAAGTGACTGACTTATAATTACATTGCCTTGGGACCCTGGGGTTGTGATCACAGAAAATTAGCCCAATTTTACATAACTCTAGAGCAGCAACAAAACACCCAAAGTCCAACCAAGGCCCCAAAGCAAGTTTCTTGTGGGTCTTCCAGGAGAAAGTGGGGCAGGTGGAGGGGGCACTAGCATGCCGGCCAGCTTGAGAGGTTCTGAGCAAAGTGGCAACTGGGACTGTTTCAGTTACCTCACTATCCAGG
This sequence comes from Murina feae, assembly GCA_004026665.1. Classification (NCBI taxonomy): domain Eukaryota; kingdom Metazoa; phylum Chordata; class Mammalia; order Chiroptera; family Vespertilionidae; genus Murina; species Murina feae. The sequence continues at coordinate 13,729 of PVJC01039405.1, read as the reverse complement.
ACCATGGGAGGGATGGTGGGGGTCTGGAGATGAGTCAGAGGGAACATTTTTCAAGCACAAGCCATAAAGAAAATGAGCATCCCGTACTCCCAGCTTCTAAGGACTCTGGAATGTTGTGATGGGGCCCAGCGGACAGGACAGACAAATAAGTGACCCTTAGCTCAGACTCACTTCCTTCAGCTCTGCACTCTGGGACTTGGAAGACATGTGACTTGGGAAAGGGGAGTGGGAGGTGTAGATGTCCTCCATGATGATCTTAGAAGTTTGAGCTGCACCTGCACATGATGATCTTAGAAGTTTGAGACCTGCCTGTGGAGATGTATCCAGCCATTTTGGAGCCCCCTTTCATTTTTAGTGCATTTCCACTAATATTATTGTTAGCAGTAGTGACTGTGACCAATCAGGGGCCAGAACAAGATGGGGTGTCAAGAAAGACATATTTTGACCAAAAGTTGCTGCACTAGATGTCTACTATCATCTGTGCTGTTTCAGGGGAGTGGGGAGAACAAGGCTGATGTTCTCCTGAATCTTCAGATAATCCCCGATCCTGTTAGCCCCAGCAGTTTCATCAATATTCTCAACAGGATCCTAAAGAAGAAGGTAAATTAATAAACTTGAGTTTTCTGTCTATTTTCCCAACCCACATGTAAGTAGTTAATGCAAGTGAAATAAATATCAGAAAGCTCTGACTGACGGCTTTGCAGTTACATGTTTCCAAGGACCATCCATCGCATTTCCTCTAAAGCAAGCAGGCAGTGGTGGAGAGACTTACTGAACTCGCTGCTGCCTTGCAGAAGCTGCTGCCTCGTTCAGAGCCTTCCCTCCACGGCCTCACCAGTGAAACATCTATGAGTTATGTCACTGCTGCCAGAAAAAGATACAAGCCCCCCTTTTCTCATAGAGGGGAACATTATTTTAGGTTGCACAGGTGAGTCTTCTAGAGTTCCAGAAGAGGCTGGGAAAAGCTTGTCCTTTGACCGGGGCTTCAGTAAAAGCATTGCAATAATAGCAACGATTTTAAAGCTCAATGTGAGATGCCCAAATGGGGTCTGGAATGAAAAGGGGCTTAAAAATTAGGACTAGCTCAGCATCAGCATGTTCCTCTCCCCACCTCTTCCTCAGAACTGTAAGGAAAGTAAAACCCCTCCAGCTCCAGCTCAGCCACACAATGTTAGCAAGCAGAGTGCAGAGCCAGTCACAGTATTTCTAATTCAGATTAATGACCCCATTCAGCCCTGTCTCCTTAGCATGAAATTAGAAAGTGTAGGAAGGAGCAAATAGTGATTTATAATGCGTGACTCTGGGTATTGGCAGTTGTGCTCGTTAAAAGCTAAGATATTGTTTTGATATAAAATAATTGAGTCTGACTTATTTATGGGGTGAAGGAATCTCTGCATAATGGAGAGCCCTTTCACAAAGCCAGCTGGCTGCATATCTATGTGCCTGACAGACAGGAGGACTGACCTTTGCCCACTTTGTGTTTGCTGCATCTCTGTCAGAAACAGTCGTTTGGGGTAATAGGCTGGTGGGCTGTTGCCCTTTTCTTGTGCTGTTGATCCTGTATCTCTTCTTTCATTCCTGGTCATCTCTCCCCACCAGGACTTTGTCCTGGCCTTCCCTTCTCCACATCCCACAGTTACTCCTCCAGGGAACTTATTTAATTTGGACTTAATTTGTCACCTGTTTGTGTATAGCCATGACCTTTTTCCAAGTTTCAATATTTCACTTTCAGCCCAACACACACGTGCATGCGTGCACGCACACACACACACACACACACACACACACACTTTAATTGGATTCTCGTAGACACGTGTAAAATCAGACTCATCATTGTCCATGTGAATTCCATTCCTTTTCTAAATTCCCATTCAGAGTCATGCATACCCTGTTTCCCCGAAAATAAGACAGTGTCTTATATTAATTTTTGCTCCCAAAGATGTGCTAGGTCTTATTTTCAGGGGATGTCTTATTTTTCCATGAAGAAGAATACGGTACACATTTTTTGTTGAACAAAAAAAAAGGAAATTGATTACCTCTGTGTCCACACAATGTGCCCGAATCCTGCCCTGTGCAACTCACTGTCTAATTGTGAGTCAGCCAGACTCTGTCAGGGCAGAGGGAGCAGCAGGCGGCAGCTTGTTCTGTCTGCTCTGGCTACGCTGCAGCCAACAGTGAGCTGCATGGCAGCGCCTGCCACTGCGGCCCAGAGTCCAGAGTTACGGTAGCTTGGAGGGCCTTATTATCGGGGAGGCCTTATGTTTGGGAGGGCTTATTATTGGAGAGGTCTTATTTTCGGGGAGGTCTTATTTTGGGGGATGTCTTATAGTTCAGCAAGAGGCAAAACTGTAAGTAGGTCTTATTTTCATGGGGTGTCTTACTTTCGGGGAAATAGGGTAGCTATTCTTTCCCCCCTTTATCCTCCATATCCTGACTATCACCAAAGAGCTGCTCCATTCTCTTTGGATTCAGCCCTTTTCTTCTGTTTCCACATTCAATGTATAAGGTTGGCTCAGGCTCTTGTTTAAGAGAGAGAAAGGATTTATTTTAATAAAAATTATGCAAAACTCAGTCCCTGGGCATACTCAATAAGCCTTACCCTCTGAGGATGCAGTTTCATCTTCCAGAACTGTGTCTACTCTCAGGTTAGGTACCAAAATAGTGTTGCTGCCCATTAAGGAAAGTTGGATGAATTTTAGAAATAAATGCATCTGAGAAGTCATTTCCAAAGCTCCTGGAGAGCTTTTTGAAAATGTAGGTTTCTATAGAATTGGAGTCTCCTTTCTTACTGTTCTCTCTCTGGCATCCTCCCTTTCTGCCACTGGTCTCCTTTCTTTTTTCTTTTCTTTCATTTTTTTTTTGTATTTTCATTATTTTTTTTCATTAACAGTTATTTTTTTTATTTTTTAAATTTCATTTTATTGCTTAAAATATTACAAAGATTATTGCATATGTCTCCTTTTTTTTCCCTTTGACCTTCCCTCGGCCTCCTCTACCCCCCAGTGTCTTATGTCCATAGATTATGCTTATATGCATGCACACAAGTCCTTCAGTTGATCTTTTAACTGCCCCCCAACCCTCCCCAGCCTTCCAGCTGTAGTTTGACAATCTGTTCAATGCTGTTCTGCCTCTGAATCTATTTATGTTCATCAGTTTATAATGGTCTTTATTATCCATAAATAAGTGAGATCATGTGGTATTTTTCTTTCATTGACTGGCTTATTTCACTTAGCATAATGCTCTCCAGTTCCATCCATGTTGCTGCAAATGGTAAGAATTCCCTCTTTTTTGCAGCAGCATAGTATTCCTTGTATAGATGTACCACAACTTTCTAATCCATTCATCTGCTGATGGGCACTTAGGCTGTTTCCAAATCTTAGCTAAGGTGAATTGTGCTGCTATGAACATAGGGGTGCATATATTCTTTCTGATTGGTGTTTCTGCTTTTTCGGGGTATATTCCCATAAGTGGGATTATAGAGTCAAATGAGAGTTCCATTTTTAATTTTTTGAGGAAGCTCCATACTGTCTTCCATAGTGGCTGCACCAGTCTGCATTCCAACCAGCAGTGCAGGAGAATTCCTTTTTCTCAGCATCCTCTCCAACACTTGTCGTTTGTTGATTTGTTGATGATAGCCATTCTGACAGGTGTGAGATGATACCTCATTGTTGTTTTGATTTGCATCTCTCAGATGATTAGTGACTTTGAGCACGTTTTCATGTCTTTTGGCTTTCTGAATGTCCTCTTTTGAAAAGTGTCTATGTAGGTCCTTTGCCCATTTTTTGATTGTATTGTTTATCTTCCTTTTGTTAAGTTGTATGAGTTCCCTATAAATGTTGGAGATTAAGCCTTTATTGGTGTTAACATTGACAAATATGTTCTCCTATGCAGTGGACTTTCTTGTTGTTTTGTTGATGGTTTCTTTTGCTGTGAAGAAGCTTTTTATTTTGATGTAGTCCCGTTTGTTTATCTTCTCTTTAGTTTCTAATGCCCTAGGAGCTGTATCGGTGAAGAAGCTGCTTTGGCATATGTCTGAGATTTTATTGCCTTTAAATTCCTCTAGTATTTTTATGGTTTCCCATCTTACATTTAAGTCCTTTCTCCATTTTGAGTTTATTTTTGTGTATGGTGTAAGTTGGTGGTCTAGTTTCATTTTTTTGCTTATATCTGTCCAATTTTCCCAACACCATTTACTGAAGAGACTGTCTTGACTCCATTGTGTGTTCTCGCCTCCTTTGTCAAATATTAATTGAACATATTGGTTTGAGTCAGTGTCTGAGTTCTCTATTCTATTCCATTGGTCTATATGTCTGTTCTTGTGCCAGTACCAGGAAGTTTTGAGCACTGTGGCTTTGTTATATAGCTTGATATCTGGTATTGAGATCCCACCTACTTTGTTCTTTTTCAAGATTGCTGCAGCTATTCGGGGTCTTTTATTATTATTATTACAGATAACTTTTTGGAGAGTTCATTCTAGGTCTATGATATATGCCGTTGGTATTTTAATGGGAAGTTCATTGAATTTATAGATTGCTTTGGGTAGTATGGACATTTTAATGATGTTGATTCTACCAATCCATGAACATGGTATGTTTTTCCATCTGTTTATGTCTCCCTCTATCTCTTTTTTCAATGTCATGTAGTTTTCTGAGTAGAGGTCTTTTACCTCTTTAGTTAAGTTTATTCCTAGGTATCTTAGCTTTTTAGTATGATGTAAATGAAATTGTTTTTTTAGTCTCTCTTTCTGTAAGTTCACTATTGATGTGCAGAAATGCCATAGATTTCTTAGCATTAATTTTGTATCCAGCTACATTGCTGAATTCATTTATTGAGTCGAATAGTTTTTTAATGGAGTCTTTAGGGTTTTTTATGTACAATATCATGTCATCTGCAAAGAAGGACAGTTTTACCTCTCTTTTTTAAACACACAGAGCACATTTCTGCCTCAGGGCCTTTGTATTTCCTCTTTGGCCCTCTCCTCCCTGACATATTCACACTGCCTCGCTCCCTCACCTTTCAGGTTGAAAGCTCTGATGGATACCATCTCCTCAGATGGTGAACATACTGCTAAAACAGAATCCCTTCATCTGCCCAGGTTTATTGCTTTATCTTTCTCCTTACATTATGGATTTTCATTTCTAGTCAGTTTTTCCTTCTGGATGGTGAGCTCTGTGAGGGCAGAGCTTTTGTTGGCTCGGGTTGCAACTTTATCTTTAGAGCTGGAAAGGGGCTTCACACCTAGCAGTCTCTACTGAATCAATGAATAAAGATGGGTCGGAATCCAGGAAGGCTTGTTCTAAAAAGTGTGGTCCCTGGACCAGCAGCTTCAGCACTGCTGGAGAAATTTTGAGAAGTGCATTCCTGGGCCTGGCACCAGTCCTTCCAAATCAGAACCTGGAGAGACAGCATGTGTTTCAGTGAGCCCTCCAGGTGGCTGATGCTGGGGTAGAGCTTGGACACACTGCCCTCAGACATTATTTTGGTGCCACATTACCTTTTGCACTTAACTACTATTTGTCTTGTCAAGGCAAGAGAGAAAAAAGAAGAAAGAGCCTGTGGCAAATCTCCTACTTGACATTGCCACTGACCTTGGAGACTTTCCCCATATTGTCTCAGGTGCAGTGGGTGGGGAAGCTGACTTGCCCTGTGGTCCTCAAGCATCTAGGGAGAAGTCAGTACCCATTTGGGGGCTGGCTGGTTTTGCAGTATTCTTCAGGTATTCCTTCTTTTGGCTCTAAGTGACATAAGGAAAAAGAAAGTGTATATTCTTCCACTTAGAGTTAGTATATCTTCTGTTAGAATATAGAAAATTCACTGATTAAAATTACTTGTAGGTTGGTTAATTCTGACTCATGTTTTATTACTTGTTAAGAGAATATTAAAGTGATGAAGAGCATGAATTTAGGAGTGATATTTGGGCTGGCTCAGGCCTTAACTGGTAAAATAGGCAATAATATCTGCCTTAGAAGATTAACACTGGCACACAGTTGCTACTCAAAGTAGCCATTGATAACAGTAATAATTAAAATAATAATTGATATTTTTAAATCTATTTTTCTTGATTTCAGAGAGGAAGAGAGATGGAGAGAGAGAGAGAGATAGAAACATCAATGATGAGAGAGAATCATCAATCAGCTGCCTCCTGCATGCCCTCTTCTGGGGATTGAGCCTACAACTCCTACCTGGCACCTGCCCTTGACCAGAACAGAACCCAGGACCTTTCAGTCCATAGGCTGATGCTCTAGCCATTGAGCCAAACCAGCTAAGATATAATTGATATTTTATAACATGATATGCAGCATTTATTATACTGGTGTGTGCATGAGTGAGTGTGATTATTAAGGCAGAAAGAGAAATTAGGAAGCATATTTTAGAACCAGTTTCTCACACACTGTTTCTAAGACCACACCCAGCAGCAACACAAGGAATTGTTTAAAATGCAAACTTCTGGTCTCCACCTCATCTACTGAATCAAACCCTCCAAGTGACTCTGACACCCACTCAATTTTGGGAACTCTGCTTCACAAATCACGCACATCCCCCACCCCGCCCCCACCCTTCTTTTCAGTATACCTCTTTTGGAAAACAATCTGTTAACAGATGAAAGAACCACAGTAGCCACCAGCTAATGAATTCTTGCTAGGGACAAGTCAGTAGGGGCCTAGTCTTTCAAATTTGGGAAACAGACCCAATTCTTGTTTTCTGTATCAGACCCATTCAGCAGACTAGCTTTCTGACAGGCCTTTGAAAAATGAGGTCCCCACTAACAGCCCTCTCTCCCTCAAATGCTTCCTTGGCCTGCAGCAATTAAACTGCCTAGCAGGAAAGTGGCCCTGATGTCCTGTTAACCCATTGTCAGCTAACACACAGGCGCAATTTGTCTTGCTGGAAAGATTTTCTTCTCAACTTCTTTCCCTTCCTCCTCATGACAAAGAAAAACTGTCTCCTAAAACATCTTGTCGAGCACCCTAGCTTCCGTGTCTGTGTGATTGAAACAGCCGGGTCAGAGATCAACAGAGGTGAAAGGTCACTGTGAACTCAATGCAGCCGCTGAATCTCCTTGGGCTTCTCCTTGGTGTCACGAAGACAAATGGCATTAAAAAAAAATTCTCCCAATGAAGCAGTTTTCATTTTCTCCTTTATCATCACCCTCCAAGCATTTCTTAATGAACTACAGCTCAATCATCTAGGTTTTAAATCCAAGCGTAGCCTCGATAGAAATGATCAGAACTGAGTCGATGAAGCCTGCTTTCTGAGTGCCTTTGTCCTTGTGTTATTAAGTTTGGGCTTTTACCACACTCCCAGTCCTCATTTGTACCATTTATGACAACATCAAGGAAACAGGCAGTCATATTGAGCCCGTACTTCAGTGCTAGGCAGGACCACAACGCTGGGCAAACACCTCTTGGATATTGATAATTGTGGTGTCTTTCTTTGTCTTACACATATCTATTCATTGGGTTGTTTTTTTGTTTGTTTGTTTTTATTGTCCACATGTGCTTTATAGATTTTCTCTGTGAATTTTGAATTGGAGACCAGTATCTCCCACCATCTACTCAGGGATTTCTCAAGGAATTTGAATGTGTGCTTAAGCAAAAGGCAATTGGGATCATAATCTTATTTAAGCCACATCTATTAGAACCAGTGACTTTTTAGTAATCCTGCCTTCTGGTTTTTCAGTTTCTAAACTTGATAAAAGTCTTGAATTTGGCAAACAGAGATGAGGTACCAATCAAAAAATATCCATATGTTTACCTCTCTAATGATGAGAATCCCCTGTATTCAGCCCAAGTTAATTTTTAATGAGGTATTTATGGTACTCAGTATAGTGTTTTGCTCACAGTAGATGCCCAACGTCTTTTATTGTTCAATATTGTTTACAAGTGTGCGTTTTAGCCACATAAAGCATAATTACTAGAATGGAGATATAAGAGATAGAGATATTTGATTTTATAGTAAAATGAGACTGTGCTAATCAAATTTGTGTTTCTACTCTATTAATGTAGATGACAGAAGAAGGAATTGGACTTCTGCTTCTAAGTAAAAATATGTACATAAAGCTGCTGATATGGATCCACTCCTGCCACATACGTCTCCCCTCCCACTCAGGTGAGTGATGGCCCATTCCATGACCAGTGACAGCCGTGCTAAAGAGTAAGCAGGAATCAAAACTGTAGCCAATGGTTCCCCATCTTGGCCTGTGAACCTCTGTGGGCAGGCATGATTGTGAGAGGGGTGGACGAAAGGTTTGCAGAATTATCTGCAAATATTTAAAAAATATATATTTTTATTGATTTCAGAGAGGAAGGGGGAGGGAGAGAGAGATAGAAACATCAATGATGAGAGAAAATCATTGATCAGCTGCCTCCTACACATCCCACACTGGGGATTGAGCCCACTTCTGGGAATTGAACTGTGACCTCCTCCTGGTTCATAGGTTGACGCTCAACCACTGAGCTACGCTGACTGGGCTATCTGCAAATATTTTAAATCTACACGTGCACTGAACAGTGCTTATAGATGGATTGAACCCTATCTCATACACAGTTTCTACTCATATTCATGTGCACATTATTGGGGTAAATAGAACATTTATTTATAATCTACCAAATGAATGGCAGGGTTTGTTTTGTTGTTTTTTGTTTTTTGCCATCCTGCATTTTCTCAACCGCTATCAAGTGATATCTGAGAGATAACTTGAGTAGAAACAGTTTCCTCATATTGCAAAAACAGGGAATTGCTGTTCTGTTGCTGAAGGCAGGGCTTCCCAGGTATGGTCCTTAGACCTTGTGGGACCTGTTTAAAGTGCAGGTTGCCCAGCTCCATCCTTGACAATCCAGATAAGGCAGGGAACTGGCAATCTGCTTTTTAAACAAACTTCCTAATGCCAATTTTCCCATGCACTGAAGTTTGAGAGCTTTGGTCTTAAAGGAAGTGGAAATACCTTCACACAATCAGGAGTCACCTTCAGAAAGCTAGAGCCTTGGTGTTTTTCAAGTTTTACCTGAAAATGGAATATTTCTCTCCTCTTTAAATCCTTATGTACTGTCCAGAAACTTGCTAGAGTCTCTATCAATCATGCCAATTAGTCTATAGACGATTTTAAAGCACCATATTCCTGCCAGAACTCTAAAACCAAAGAAAAATGGGTTGGAATCATCTACAGATATGGCAGAGTCACACAACTATTCACCTTCATTGGTGTGCACTGAAATAGCATTTGAATTCAATTACAGTGAGCAGGGGAGCTGGACTACAGATCTGAAATCATTAGCACCTCCTGGGAACATTCACCTGATTTGTGTGTATTTAAATATAATCTTCAATACAACTAGGAAATCTTTACCCCCATCTGTGTTGCCATAGCAAAGTGCAGGGGCAGCAAATATCTGGTCTATGTTTTGACACCCCTCTCTAACTTGCATGGCAGCTAGATATTTCTAATCAATTCTAGCAATCTTTTCCCTTGAGTCAGGATATTTAAGCCTCAGAATTCTGTGCCCTAGGCAGCTGCTAGCAGATGGGATGACTGGATGATAAAACCTATTTGCTATGTCTGGGGAGGTGAAGGGCATGGGCTCTGCAGACAATGGGTTTAGTAGGAGGTTCAAATCCCAGCTTTGCCACTTAGAGCTTGTGAGACATAGGGCAACATGCTTAAGACACCTATGTTCTCTCGCAGCCTCATTCTCCTTATGTACAACAGTGGGATGGTAGTCCTATCATATAGGATTGTTGTGAAGGTGACAGAAAGAGGCATGATAAGTGCTTCATATTGTTAGCACATAGTGGGTACCAAATCATGTTTAGGTGTTATTTGTAGTATAGTTTGAAAGGATGTATTGATGAGGGCAAAGCAGAGAAAAGAACCCATTTGGAGAGACCCATTGAGTTCTGTAATGCAAGTGTGGAGGATTTTATAGCACACATAGCTGAGTGCATCCTTGTCAAAACACCCTCTCATTTGGTTCACATGTATTGAGGGCTTAATAAATTCCAGAAAGTGTTCCAAGCACTTTATGAGGAATAACTTCATTTAATTCTCACAAAACCCTATCAAGTAGGTGTTCTTATCCCCAGTGTATACATGAGGCACCTGAGGCATAAAGGGGTTAAGTGGCTCAAAGGGATGAAATTAGGCCAATGCTAATCAAAAGGAGGACTCTGCCAGCAGCAGCAGCAGCTTGTGAAAAATGCAAATCCTAAGAAGCCAGAAATACCAGTAAGAAAAAATATATGCACTCCTATGTTCATATCAGTTAAGATCTGGAAACAGCCCAAGTGCCCATGAGTAGATGAATGTATTAAAAAGCTGTGGTATATTTACACAATAGGATACTATATAGCTATAAAAAAGAAGGATCTCTTACCCTTTGAGACAGCATGGAGAGATATGGAGAGTATCATGCTAAGTGAAATAAGCCAGTCAGAGAAAGACAAGCATCACATAATCTCACTTACATGAGGAATCTAATGAACAAAATAAATGATTGAACAAAAAAGATCCAGAGACATTGAAGTTTGCAACAGATTGATGTATTCCAGATAGGAGTTGTGAGAAGAGATTAACCAATGAGCTATATGCATACATGTATAGCCCATGGACAGACAATAGTGTGGAGAAGGCCTGGGTAGGGGGTGGAAATGGGGTGGTGGGGGTTATGGAGGCGGGAGGACATCTGTAATACATTCAACAATAAAGATAAATTTAAAACAAATTCTCAGGCCCCACCCCCATCCCCCTGAATCAGAAACTTTGTGGGTAGACCCAGAAAACCTTGATTTACAAGCCCTTCAGGTGATTCTCAGGTGCATTAAACTTCTGTTTATTTTTTTTAATCCTCATCTGAGCATATTTTTCCATTGATTTTTAGAGAATGGGAGAGAGAGGGAAAGACAGAGAAAAACATCAATGTTTCTGGTAGTTTGAACTTATCTTCATGAGATTGGTTGCCTCTTGCAGAAGCCCCAACCAGAGCCCAGGACAGGGAGAAGCCTGCAACTGAGGTAAGTGCCCTTTACTGGAACTGAACCTGGGACCTTCCAGTCTGCAGGCCAACACTCTATCCACTGAGCCAAACCAGCTAGGGTGCATTAAACTTTTGGAACCACAAGCCAGAATGCAAAGGAGACTGGTGGGACCAGAAGTGATAGAGTAAGAGTGTGACCTAGTGGAAAGCAGACCTGATGAAATTAGAGAAGACCTTCCCCCTTTAAGAAAGTGTGATACTTGTTTTGATTCCTAGTTATATTTCTTACAGTATCCATCCTTTAATTCTGTATGTATTTTTTCTGTTTGTTAGGAAAATTTTTATTGCTATTTTTATTTTACTCTGTTACAGGTCCCAATAGAACAAATAAGAAACTTCTTCTCTCTCTACATTGTGTATAAACAGAATTGTTTTGCTGTATAAACAGTTCTTTTTCTTCTGCAAACATAAGCTAGTCATACATAAATACCCAGTCAGAACAAGTTTAAAAAGACAAAACAAGAGCCAGCTAGCATTGCCCTGTATCTCTAGAATTCAGCCAGATTTTTCTGAGCTGTGCCCATGCAGTCATCATAGTGCCTTGCTTTTTGCTTCTCCAGCTCCAACCCTCTTTATGACAGCACTTTAGCTTCCTGCATTCACCCCAGACTTCCTTTTCCTAACAACCAATTTCTGATCTTCATCTCCAGGCCTTACTCTTAGTGTCCTCTGGGCATGCTTGAGATTTGCCTCGGGCCCATACACTGAATATGTGGTAGGGGGCGCCAGTGAGTCCTCTCACGGAGCCAGAGGGACGGGATCAAATGCCTAGTGGCATTTTCCAGACCCTGAGATGTGGGCAGTAGATCTGAAACCTCACAAGAATCACCTGGGGCCATTGTTAAACTAGAGACTCTCAGGCCCCACTCTCTCCCAATCCTGATTTAATAGACTCTGAGGTGAGACCCCGAAATCAGCATTTTAACAAGCACCTGGGCTGTCCCTATGGCTCACTTTGAGAAATAGAAATTTAGTGGTTGTGTTGTGGTGTTAGACCATGTCACATCCTGCCTTTGGGTGGTGGAGAAGTTGTAGGAGGCACTGGTGCCCAAACTGGGAGTCAGATGGTAGGGCATAAGCCAGCAGTGGGGAAACATCAGTTCACATTCTGACAGTCTTCCCTTCCCAATGTCTTCTATCCCAACTACCATAATCCACCCATGATAAAGGGTTGGAGGATGACACATGATTAAACCAGGCCAATCAGAGCCCACCTAGGATTTTCACTCACATTATTGGGACCACTAGCTGTGAGAGTGGAGTAAATCTAAGGCTACTGGTGGTTCTCTCTGCCGTAAGGAGGCAGAACCCTAAAATGGAGCCCAGACCACAGTTCAGAGCTTAGAAGTAGCAACAGATCTCAGAAGACATGGTCAGAAGCCTGGATCCATCTATTCCTGGAATTAGATTGCCCTCAAACTTCCCATCTATGTAGATTCCCTTTGTGGTTTAAGTGTGAGTTGGATTTCTATCTCTTATAGCTGAAAGTCACAGCTGGATCACAGCATGATTCTTGTAGACTAATGTTCTGAGCACAGTGGCTGGGGAAAGAGAAAAGAAGGGAACCTTTTTCATAGGGAAGCAATCGAGGGGCCGCAGAGTAGTTGGGGCAGCTGGAAGGCAATGACACCTGATGGGAGACAAGAGGGTAGAATATGAAAGAGCATGGACCTGAGATTTCATTTCCTCTGTTGCCCTGAGGTGTGAATACCTGTCCTTCGAATTACCCACTCTCAGGTATTTACACCCTTGGAGACATTTTGCTTCCATTTCTATGTATATCACCAAAACCCAGCTAACACATTAGCAGAAAACCTTGTAGGAGTCAGTGTTTGGGGCTGAGAGCAACATGGAGGGTGGGAAGTGGAGAGAGGTACATTCTCAGGGTCAATCTTTGATCTTCAGAGCTGGAAGGTGCTCTATCTGTGTTACCTGGGGCAGGACAGATGACATAAGATCAATAGAGCTTGGAGGAGATTGCAGATGGGAAAATAGTTCCTGGATCCATGAGAGCCAAGTCCCAGGGGCAGCAGAAGATCCGCTGAAGCAATGCCACAGAGTCAGAGTCCCTCAGCATCATGATCCACGGCAGTGTTTCAGATCTGGTGAGTGGATGAAATTATCCCTGTGATGAAACAGGCACATACATAGTCACCAGAATTCAGCATTGAAACATTATTGGTATTTCTAAAGCTCACAGGTTGACATGTTTTGGTTCTGACTTGTACATGTTAAAACAATTATAAACCAGCTCCATATCCCTCCCTCTCCCTCTCCAGGGTAGTATTACAAAACCAGTTACAGTCCCAAGTGAGAGAATGGTAATCAGATTACGGGCAGGAAATGAGTTTCCTCCAAGGGTAATGGGAACATTTCTGAGTCACTGTTTCTGAGAGAGGGGCGGAGCTGGAGCATACATCATCTAAATGGTGGCGCTGGGCTCGGCAGCTGGCTCTTTGCTGAGGCTATTGCTTATCTCCATGGTTCCCAGTGGCAGCTTCAATAAGATCTCAGGGCAGGATAACTGGGAATGGGATAAATGGCGCAGCTGAAATAAATGCAAATAAAAATCTGCAGGATCACCTACCCAGGAGCAAAGGGTAAAAGCAAAGATGGAAACTCAATGCATTCAGTTAATAGACTGCCTAGTTGTAGGAGGGTAATTCCATTGTTAGACTCTCTGCCTATGGTCACCATCC
>PVJC01039404.1:0-16298 GCA_004026665.1 Murina feae | reverse complement strand
AAAAAAAAAACTATGAAAAAATTCCTATGCACACTGCATATAACTTATTTTGAAGTAAAATAACAAGGTGGCAAAAACACCTGGTGGGCTGGATAAATGTCCTCAGGGGGCTGCGTGTGACCTGCGGGCCATAGTTTGAGGATGCTTGCTTTAAACAATAAAATAAAAAAAAATTTAAAAATAATATATTTTTAATATTGACTACTAGAGGCCCTGTGCATGAAATTTGTGCACTGGGGGTATGGAGGGGAGGTCCCCCAACCTGGCTTGTGCCACTCTTGCAGTCTGGGACCCCTCAGGGGATGTCTGCCTGCCAGCTTAGGCCTGCTTCCTGTGGAGATAGGGCCTAAGCTGGCAGTTGGACATCCCTCTCACAGTCCAGGACTCCTCGTTCCTTACTGCCTGCCCTTCTTGATGCATCTTACCGCTCTGCTCACTGCTTCTTAGCGCTGCCACTGAGGTGGGAGAGGCTCCTGCCACCACCACTGCGCTTGCCAGCTGTGAGCCTGGCTTCTGGCTGAATGATGCTACCCCTCTGGAAAGGCACTGACCACCAGTGGGCAGCTCCTGCATTGAGCGTCTGCCCCCTGATGGTCAGTGCATATCATAGTGATCAGTTGTTCTGGTCATTCCACTGTAACAGTCGCTTATGTTGAAAGGTTGGGTTTAGTAAAATATATTATTACTTTCTTAATGTGGCTTCTAGAAAATTCAAAGTCACATGTGTGGTCCACTGTGTATTTTTAGTGGGCAGCATGGCTCCAGATAGTGACCCTTATATCACCTCATTCCTCTCCTCTTGAGCCCACAGAACTGCTTACTGCCCCCAGAACATTTCAAATCATTTTACGTCTCATATGCTTTCCTTTTCCTGAACTTTTGTTCTCTCCTTTCCTACCAGATAAGATATGATTTCTACTTCTTTGTTCAGAGCACATATCACCTCTACTAAATGAAATTGTCCTACTTCCTTAAGGCAGAATTAAACACTTCTGCCTTGGAGTTATATATCCTCTGTTAGTATCTTTATTATATCTAATTTACATGCATGTATCTTGTTTTATGTTCATATTTCTGTCCAGCCAGATTGTAAGTGTCTGAAAAGTGCAGGTGCAATCTGATTTATGTCTGTAATTATGTAACTGGTACTCGGCATCAGTTTGGTTTGCAAGGAAAGACTGATGAATAACAATTGAGTCTGCACATATTAAACAGCTACCATATGATGGTGATGACTTAGATGTCTTACAGACAATATCTTGAATCCTCTCAATAACCCTGTAAGGAAAATATAATTGTCCTCATTTTGCATATGAGGATCTTATGAAAACTCAAACTGTTGGTAAATTATAGACCTAGGATTCAACTATAGTGAATGACTCCAAAACTATAGTTTTTCCTGTGATTCATAAATGCTGAAAAATACATTAAAAAGTGGAAATTACATTTCTACACCATAATGTGGAAAAATACCTACTTCCTAGGGTTGTTAGAAGATTAAATGAAATAATGTATATAAAATGTCAGGACAGTGCTTGAAAATAGCTGGTTTAATTAATCATTGGCTTCCTTCAATCTATAGTATAGAGCTTCTTAATTTCTGAGGAGGACCAAAGTGGTCTACCTAACTTCTGTGATGCCCTTACACATGCTCACACACGTTCACACTCATATGGAGGTCATGAGAAACAGCTCCTCTGGGGCCACAACTTTTGCCCAGTCCTCTTTGTACATGCTTCTGATGGCAAAAGAAAGTGAAGTAGAGAAATTATAAGTAATTCTTGTGGCATTCAATCTGTGTGTGTGTGTGTGTGTGTGTGTGTGTGTGTGTGTTTGTGTTTGTGTGTTTGTGCGCATGCATGCACGTCTTTGGTGAGGGTTGGGATAAGAATAATAGCAGAAAAGGAATCAGGCCTGGAGTCTTACTAGGGCTAAACTGCCTTGGCAAATTCCCAGAAAATCATCCTGAGTAGAATGCCAACTCTCCTCTTCTTGTTCTGCCTCACCCAGCTATGGGGCTTTACAATCAGGACCACTTTTTTTTTAAAGCACCTTAGGAATCTTTGTTGGAAAGGGAAAAGGGAAGTATGAAAAGGCAAACATTCATTGTAGAGAAATACTAGTCTACAGTCTATGTTGAAATGCTAGCTCCTGATGAATATCAATTGAGTCTACACATATTAAACAGCTACCATGTGACTGGTGAAGTGAAATGTGAATGTATATCCCTATGGGGCTGTCTGTGTTCAGGTAAGGGAAAACAATCCCTCTGTAAACTTCAGATCCTTGTAATTTCCCCCAAAAGCAATATTAAGAAATTTCTGTTGCTTCTGTACTTGACTAAGGCTAAAAGGGGATCTTGGGATCAAGAGTAAGACAGTTACTTCTCTTGATTCTCCTGATTTACACATTTTGAGGTAACAACTGAACCGATGCCTTGTGCATAGCCAGAGGAAACTTTTGTTTGTTTTAGATCAAACATATAGGCAAGTACTAAGTAGATCAAACATATAGGCAAAGCTAAGTATTCTCTTCCAAATATATAATATGTATTACAAATAAAATATTTAAGAACCTTCTAACCCATAACAGGTCCAAATTACATATAAAAAAGGACATGGAATAAATACAATAAGGGAACTTAGGGCTTATTACTATTATTATCATTATCATTTTATTAGTGTGTTTACCTCTCAAACTATTCCTTTGCGTTGAGGGCCTATGTCTTAAACATCTCTGATTTTACTTTGTTACCCTCCATATAGAAGTAGTTGGTGTTCATTTTCTGAGTAATGGAGAGTCTCCATATGCAGTATAATTGCAAGGAGATTCCAACTTGAGTGGACAGCACAAGAAGTTGTAAGGAAAAGGTTCTTTGAAGTGAAAACTTGGGTTCCTTAGGAAACTGAAGCTTCTCTAGCAGCTAAATCAAACTTTAAGATTAAGAGAACAACTTCAAGTTTAGGGATAAGTTTTAGCCTGATATTAGATAGAAATTCCATGGCCAAGAACATGTCAAAATAACAATGACAATTTCCTGGCTGCTCCCGAAAATTTGATCGACGTAGACAAATAAGTGCAACCTTGAATTTGAAAGTGGAAAATTGAAGTTGACTTATCTGTCAGACTGACTCGTACTCAAAAGGATGAACAGAAGGTACTTTTAAATTCAACCCACTCAAATGCCAAAGCCCCAGAAACTCTCACAATCAACTGATTCTGAGGTAAGCTCTCTGGGACTCCGGTTCCTCGCTGGTGCACTGTATGAGCTTTATGTTCTCATTCAGTTCTGTAAGGGCTGAATTCGATGCCAGGCCTGCTACGTGGTAGACATAAACTCATGGCAGACATTGAAAATACTCTGGCTTCTACTAACAGGCAATAGTGTTACTTCTACTTCTGGACTAATAGTGACCTGAATCACAAGCACTCTTTTTGTTGAGTAAACAGAATGGTTGAAGGTAGGTTGTCCAGGCTGGAATCAGTAGCTTAGGGATGTTCTCCAGGAGCCAGGCAGGCTCTTTGAAGTTTTTTCTGCATCATCTTCATCATCTGAGAGATCGTTGCCTCCTGGCTATAAGACAGCTAGCACAGCTCCCAGTAGGGAAGAAGAGTCAGAGGCAAATGGTTTCTCTTTGCATTCAGTAAGATCCTTACTGATCCCTGTCAGAACTCAGCCAAACGACCAGCCTAGACTAACCAGTGGCAAATGGGAAGGAGATTCTAGACTTGCATTGAACCAATTATCATTAATCCCACTCCCCTGAGGGCAAAGAATAGGTAGGTGCCCAAGACCTGAACAGCTCAGAGTTCTAACAACAGGGAAGGAAAGAGGAAAGAGGATGGATATTGTGCAGAAAATAAAATGTGTCTGCCAGAAACACTAAAGATTTATTGAATGTAAACTCGAGGCTGCATTATGACTTTTCATAGGTCCTAAAACCTTTGCTTTTGTGGGTTTATTCCTAAAAAAAAGAAAAAAGTAAAAATAGTGTTTTAGAACTGAGTTAACATAAAGACACATAAAATCCAGACCAAATTAATTGTTACATATTCATTCTTATGTTTAATTCTGATTTTATAAATAAAAATTGAACTATTTTTGTTGGCCCTAAATCACGTCTCTCCTATGCCCAGTGGATAATTCCACCCTGAGTTTATGCTGTGTTTTCAACTGACTTAGAAGCACTAGAGGGCAGTGACTTTGTACTCGGTGTCATTATTGCCCTCAAAGCCCTTATCACATCACTATGAATCTAAAAGCTGCTCAACAAATATTACCGAATTGAGCTAACATATCACTGTTTCTTCCTCTAGGGTGAGCCAGGTCCTCCTGGTCCTTATGGTCCCCCAGGAGCCCCTGGTATTGGACAGCAAGGTATTAAGGTAAAGATCCGTGTCTCTTTGCCCACTGTTGACTTTTGAATTTATTATAGGGGCTGGGGGAGCCATGATTTAAATTCTGCTCAGCCTTGCCCTCATAGGTGCAAGGATGCTGCTTGCAGAAGTTACAGTCTGGATGCTTGGACACTGAGTGCTGTGGTCAGGGTCAGTTACCACAGAGTCACCAATGTATTTTGTTATTTGGTTGGAGGGAAATTTTGCTTAGTCTCCAAATACCTACTCTCTGGCCAGTGTACACCTGGTTCTGTTGATTTTTTATGGACTTGAAATATTAACATGTAAAATGCTAGTGGGATGTGAAATACCTTAATATATAAACTACCACCTGCTGCTCACAGTAAATAAGCCAACAGGGGCAGAAACCAGAAGAACCAAGACACTGAAGAGTGTATGTTGTCAGGAAGGTTCGTCGGGGACTAGAAGGGACTAGAACACCAACACTCTGTGTCCTCTGCATCCTGCAGGATTAATAGAGTTTATTTTAAATGGATTTTCTCTGTCATTGGGACAAGACATTGATGCAGGACTAAAACAGAGAGCAGTACAAAACAGTGCACTTTGAATGTAAACAATGTCACCTTGGATGGCACGTACACAAAAGCATTGAGACTTCAGGGGAGGTGGAGTTTATGTCGGTGGAGTTATTGGGGAAGGGTTCTGAAGGAGAGCAAGTGTGAAAGGGAACTGAGAGGAGAGGTGACATGGGGGAGAGTGAGGATGGGGTCGGGGAGGGCAGCATGCCACGATGGTGGGGAAGGGGCAGGAGCGGCATGAACATTGTCAGCGTGTCATCTCGGTCACCAAAAGGCGTCACATACAGTCCATCCTGCCAATTACCACACAGTAGTTTCTGAAAGTGGAAGGTGCCCTGTTGTATTTAGACAAGAAGGGATGCTGAGCATTTTAGGGTAATTTGTTCACTTAAATTCAAGCCATTCCTTCTCCTCCAGATTATGTTTTCTTTTTGAATGAGAAAAGTTGGACTGTTTCGCTATTTATCTTTGTTGAACTCTTGATTTTGTGCTGTTTCTTCTCTATGTAAAAGCTCAAGCTTTCATTTGATTATTTCTCTCTCTTAGGGGGAGAGAGGCCAGGAAGGAAGGACGGGGGCTCCAGGACCAACTGGCATTGGTGAGCCAGGCCAGCCAGTAAGTAGCTGGAAATTCAAATGGAATAGGAAAGGCACATATAGTTCTTACGTGCTCCCTCTGGCTAGAAAAATGGTTCAGTTAATCCATCTTGTATCTTTCAGACAAACAAATGATAGTAAATATGCAAGAACCAGATACAACAGTTATTTTTCATAAATAAAATAGGGAAGCATGTGCATGCACACGCACACATACGTACACACACAGTAGGTTTACAGTGGTTCATATGGAAAATATTACAATGATCAATAAGTAATAATATAAGAATAAACTCTGCCTTGCACACTCACAATTGTAAACCTACTTTTGCCCAACTCTGTATGTATATGATATGTACAACTACTCTCTCACTGTAATCTCTTACAAGATTAGTCATCTTATTCAAGAATTATGTGTCAAAATTTCCTAGGAGATATGAGATCTGGAGTCAGGTCTAATGCCTGTAATTTACTTTCCTGTTACCATGAGAAACTCACTAACAACGAGGACTTCTCATTACCTAATCCGTGAGTGTGCTCTAAGCTGGTATGAAGGATGGCAGACAGGTCAGACCTGTGTTAGTTGCAGTCTCTGCCTCATGTAACTTTGAAGTTTCCTGTTGTTGGAAAAGAAAAATAATACTTCTATCAAAAGAGATCTAAAGAGGAAATGAATAAAACGTGACCATTCTAGCATAAAAAGCTCCTTAACTTTTCAAGTAATCATTCCCCTAGGAAAGAACAGTGGCTGACTCACTGGCGTATGAATGAAAACATGGCTGGTGTCCCAATTTGGTTTTGCATTGCATAGCTCCTCACGTGGAAGTAGTAACAGAAACATGTCTCCAGGTTGTAGGCTGAGTGGAATGGGAGCATATTGTTCGAGGGTTAGGCTTTTCACTAATGGTTGCACACACATTCAAAGAAGAACACATCTCATGGAGGAAAGATATACTGCACTGGTTATCTAGAGACCAGTGATCAAGTCTCAGTTTCTGCTAACTAGGTAGTGCTTTTAGAGGTAAACCCCCGAGAGAGAAGGAATCAGCTTTCTTGCAGACACTGCTGGTTCTTCACTGGAGAGGCTGCAAGTGTAGAAAACTGGAGGGCCATCAGCTAGAAAGAAAGACACAGGCTCATGTAGATTGCCATGTGTTCTGGGAGTACAGCAGAGTATCTGGGCTTTAAAAAAAACTGGAATAAACAAGAATTTCCTCATAATACTCTGAATAAGTGGGAATAAAAATTAGCTACATAAATACATTTTAAAAAAATGAGCTGCTATGCCCTAACTGGTTTGGCTCAGTGGATAGAGAGTCGGCCTGCAGACTCAAGGGTCCCAGGTTCTATTCCCGTCAAGGGCATGTACCTTGGTTGCGGGCACATTCCCAGTAAGGGGTGTGCAGGAAGCAGCTGATGGATGTTTCTCTCTCGTCGATGTTTCTAACTCTCTGTCTCTCTCCCTTCCTCTCTGTAAAAAAATCAATAAAATATATTTTTTTAAAAAATGAGCTGCTAAAAATAACAGAGAAGGATTTAGTAAACTTCCACCAGATAGACAAATCTTAACATTTTGCTACACTTGCTTTAGATTTTCTTGCAAAGACATAAAACATTATGGTACAATCAAGTTTACATAATCTCTTTCAGAAAATAGAAGAGGAAAGAACACTTCCTAACTTATTTTATAAGGCTAGTTTCCCCCCAATACCAACACAAGACAAGGACAACACATAAAAAGAAAGCTATAGAACAATATCCCTCAGGAATATAGACACAGACAACCTAACAGAATGCTGGTGAGTAGAATTCAGCAATATATAATAAGAATTATACAGCCGCATCATATGGGGTTCATTCCTGGATGCAAGACTGATTTAATATTTGAAAAGTAATCATTATAATACATTGTATTAATGGGCTAAAAATTACATGATCATATAAAAAAAGAAATAGGAAAGCATTCAACAAAATTTTAAATTCAAAACCCTCATAAACCCTGATAAAAACCCTCAGAAACTAGGAATAAAAGGGAACTTCTGCTCTACAAAAAGCTACAGCTAACATATATTCAACGGTGAAATGGTAAAACCCAAAACAGAGAAAGATTTCTGCTTTCACCAATCTTATTCAATGTAGTATTAGAAGTCCTACCCAGAACAATAGGCAAGAAGAAGAAATAAAAGGCATAGATTTCAAAGAGAACTAAAGCTGTCCCTATCTGCAGATGAGAAAATGGTCTCCATAGAAAATCCCCAGAAGTCTATACCAAACCTCCTAGAACTAATAATTGAACTAATAATTGAGATCATGGGATGCAAGCTGGACATACAAAATCAATTTTATTTCTATAGTCTAGTAACAAATACAGAAACTACCAGCTTTAATTTTTGTTTACCACTTGTTTTGTGCTGGTCTCAGAGGTGACTGATTCATGAAAAATAAATTAACTCGGAACCTCAGGTGATCTGTTTGTTTTATGTGCAAGGTTATTGCAAGCGCTATCAGTAAAAGAAAAATACTCCCTGAAGTAGAACTGTAATTGCTTTGAAGTTAAAAATAAAGTACATGGCATGTGTGAATGTTATAGACAATTATTATTATTATTATTTAAGATATTTATCTTTAATTCTTGCAATGTATAGTATAACCACTTTGTTGATTGTCCACCCTGTTTAGCTTATTAAGGAAAACAAGAAAATAATGGATAACCATACTTTATCTGCTAAAGTTTCAAATAAAGCATTTCACTGACCAGACTGTGTTAACTGATAGCTAGGTTCCTCCATTATATTTTATCATTAGAGGTGTTCATTAGATACCAAATAAGTATGCCATAGTTGTAATTGAGTTTCATGGCCTTTGAAAAGGAAACTGAGTTTTTTATAGAAACATTTCTGTCCTTTAAAAATGTTCCATTGGTGCTGTCTTAATAAATTAAAAATATAGCTAATCTAACCCAGTACCTGCTCTCTCTCTCTGAGGTTAACCATCATCTCCTATCCTGACCACTCAACTAGAGAACCTGAGAACGTAGTGGTGGTGTGGAACACTACCCTGATGGTTTGCAGTAAATAAACCTTAGCTCTCTGTATTTTTAAATGCTCCTAAGTGATTGTTCACCAGTATTCGCTCTCTTTTCTCAGCAGTTTGGAACACACGGCTCCTAAAAGCCGCCATTATTTTCACTCTCACCTTAGCTGATGTATTCTAGAAATGCGGGAGGAAAGGGTCCACATTTGCTCTCCATACTAAATGTCACTCATTCAGGCGGAGAATATCTTCTTTGTCAAAATGTCCATAAAAGGACAGTCGTAGCAACTGCAGCACTCAGGAAAATAATTTTGATAGTGCTAGCAGATATTTATTGAGTGCATCATTTGTAGAAGTTTTAAATCTCTCTGACTGAGTCCTTACAGTAATACTGAGGTTGAGGTAGGTACTGTTGCTACCACGATTGTGATGAGTTTGCCGAGCTCTAGAGAGAGGGACTTACTAGTATTTGTGTAAGGTCACACTGCCAATACTACCTAGCAGAGCTGGCACTTGACCCTCAGTCCAAAGGACACCAGAATCTGCTTTTAATGATCATGCAAGATCCTAAACTCCATGAGACAGAAAGCAGGTTGGTCTGATCCTCTTAAATCTAGCATAGAACCTTGCACCTGTTAGGCATTTGGTAAATATTTGTTGAATGAATGAAAAAAATGGAATAAACCGGAAGATAAACTTATTTAGCATTTAATGTACACTGTGGTATTTTTATATGTCATATCATTGGGGAAAATGATAGTCAATATATTTTCTTGTCATAGTGTATAATGTTAGTTAGATATTGTTTAGTTTACAGTCCAGTTTTCATGTCATATTTATTTTCCCCTTAGTTAATTGCTCTAACATTAGAATAAGCTGTCATGAATATTAATGCTTTAAGAACTTGGATTGTTAAAAACTAGGTTTTCCCATAAACATAACAATTTAAATGGAATTAAATGTTAGCTTTTTATTTTAATTAAAGTCTTTACTGAATTGGCTATGTGTAAATATTAAAGAAAACTGTCTTTTAAAATATATCATATTGGGGGGGGGGGAATATATCATATATGGTGTGGCTCACCATACTAGTGGTTGAATGTCGACTTATGAACCAGGAGGTCATGGTTCAATTCCCGGTCAGGACATATGCCCCAGTTGCAGGCTCGATCCCCAAAGTGGGGCATGCAGGAGGCAGCCAATCAATGATTCTCTCTGTCTCTATCTCTGTCTTTATCTTTCTCTCCCCCTTCTCCCTTCCTCTCTGAAATTAATAAAAATATATTTAAAAAAAGAAAAAACAAACAAACACTGATATACAGTTCTTATAAACTTTGCTGTAAGCTTTTTTTCCTTACAAATCCATAACGGTGCTTAGTCACTGATTAGCATAATGCTCTATCCTGGTTCTACTTCCAGGCTTGACCAGAAAGCATCTCTTAAATGACCCTGGATGACTACATATCCAGCCCCAAGGTCGTTCAGAGGAGCTCTTATTCTGTCTCAGGTTTACTTCCCTGGCAAGTGAGCCCTCATTATTTTTTTAGGCCCACTCAAGGGAAAGTTCCAGTCTGTGCTTCTTAGATTCCTGTTGTTAGTTTCTGTTCTACTTTTTTTGCCTGCTGGACAAGAAGACTGAGTAGGAAAATGTGTAGCCTTTTAAAATTCCTGATGTTTAAGTGAATACATTACTGTTGTTTTTTATTATTAGGTGAGTATCTTTCCAGTCAGCCCACTTCAATGCCTAAAACTCATTTTTCTATCCTTATGTGAGAAATTCGCACCTTTCTTAGTGCCTTTCTGAGCAACGGTTACATGGACTTCTTAATTTTAATCATTGAGATTGAAAATCATGCTTTTCTTGATCCAGATTTTTATGCGCACATAAATCGCCAGTGGATTCAACTAGTTCTTGAAAGATTTCAAGTTTGAGTCCAAATTTATGAGGATAGAAATTAAAACATACGTAAACAGAATTCAGTATTTTAACCAGCTGTGCAGTGATTTATTCACAGCCCCCTGACGCCCCATAATTCAACTCTGAAGTTACTCTGCATCCATCTCCAGCCATGCAGTCCTTGAAATTAGCCTTTCCTCACAGGGTTTATTTTCTGTATCTTATTCTGACACATCACTTCATTTCCATTTCCCACTAATTTGAGGAAACCAGAATAGACAGTCATATGCCAACCAAGTGGAACATGTATTTAAAACAATGGGAATATTCTTCTTCACAACTATAAGTCTCCTGATTACTATGAAGCTTCTTAGAAGGATTCTTACTAATGACTTCAATAGGACTATATCATGCCCATGTAAACTGAAATATAACCATTTTCTTTCCCCTTCCTCTCCTCCCTTTCCTTTCCCCTCCTCCCATTATCCTTTCTCTCTTCTTTATTCTTCATTCCCTTTTATTCCATCAGGGTCCCCGTGGTCCTGAGGGAGTGCCAGGAGAGAGGGGCTTACCGGGAGAAGGCTTCCCAGGACCAAAGGTAATAATACTTGCTGTACTAGGAAAAGTGCTTTGTCTTGCATGGTCATGAATTATAAATTTTAAAAACTGTGTCAAATTATCAGAAGTCAAGTATTTTCCTGACCAACTTCACCCTATTAAATGAAGGGATATGTAAATTTCCCCTTACCATGAAGTGGCAGTGAATTTTGCAATCATAAATGAGTCGTTGACAGACTTCTACTTTCCATAATTACTGCATGTGAACTTAGAAAAATCTTTGGACTGGAGTCATTAAAGCACAGTGATAGCCTCTTTACGCCCTGTAGTTGAGTTACAGTGTGTAGCTCTGACGAAGCTTTACTCTCAGCCTTGTTTTATGAAACGTAGACAAGAAACCAGTTTGTAATAGCATTGCCTTAGTATAATAAAAAATGAATTAGCTTATTACTATAAGGAGCAAAATGGTATGAAAGACCAATCTTTTACCTGGCAATTAAGAATTTAAACATCTCCACTGCTTCCCATATATAATTCTTGGGGCTCAAGTTCCTCTAGACCAGGGGTTGGCAAACTTTTCCTTTCAAAGTCAGGCAGTAAATGTTTTAGGCTTTGTGAACCATATCCATATGGTATCTGTTGCAGCTACTTAACTCTGCTGTTGTAGCATGCAAGCAGCCATAAAAAATATAGCTTAAATGAATGAGTGTGGCAGTGTTCCAGTAAAGCTATATTTTACAAAACACAGGCAGAGAGCTGGAGTTGGCCATTGGGCTTTAGTTTGCTGATCCCTTGTCTAGGCTGTTTACTCAAAACCTATGGCACCTTTGCCAAAGGCCACATGGGAAATGATTTTCCAAGATACTTTGGGTGGCATCAACAAAATTTGTGAGTAAGTAAGGATAAACTTTGGAATCTTTTTCCTTCTTTTCTAAAGACTTTGCCCCAAACACATGGCAAGCACACGCACTGCCCAGCGAAGCACACACTCCTTTCCAAGCAACTAAGACCTTCCACGGTGTTCAGTCAGGTCCCTAAGTTCTGACCTTCTCAGTCTAGCTGCACGCTCTAAAACTACATCTCATTCTTAGCCTTTCCCGCCATGATCAATATTCAATGACCTATGAGGAAACCATATCTCACCTAGAGGGAAATTAATTAGCTACAACAAATAATTCAGACTAAGTTTTGAGAGACTGCTGGGTTGAATTTTCAGAGAGGCCCCTTTTAACTAACACATTTTAACTTGTCATAATACATGGAAATGATATGTTAGATAAAGGGGACTTTAGTAATGCCCTTGACTAACCAAAATGTTGTTATCAGATATAGAGGCTAGCCATTTAGCCCTACATTTCAGAATGATATATAATACTGTTTCTTGAATTATTTTTTGTTATATAGTAAATTTTTATATATGTGTAGCCCAAACAACCTAGAAAATTTAAATAGCCAGAATTACTTGTCTTTATAATCTGTTTTTTTTACTACCTATATATATAAAAGCCTAAGTGACTGGCCAGTAGCTATGATGCTCACTGACCACCAGGAGGCTGACACTCAACGCAGGAGCTGTTGAGCTGTGGTGACTTGGCAGCTGCAGTTCTCTGGTGACATACCCAGAATCAGACAGGAGGGAGCCTGATTCTGGGTGCGTCACCCGAGAACCACCCTCTCGCAATCCAGGACCCCTCGAGGGATGTCAGGGAGCGGGTTTCGGCCCGATCCCTGCAGGCCAGGCCAACGGATCCCAGGGCATCTAGTAAATAAATAAATGAGAAATAAATATGTGAAACACTAAGACGCATACAGGAGGGCATGTCTTAGTGACAAGTTCAACTGCATGATATAAAGATACATTCTTGCTCTTGGTAACCCACACAGTGCATTGCCCTTTCTCTCATCAAACAACCCACTATATTCAGAGTTGTTTTAGGGTCTGCTGTGTGCAATTATGTACTATGGAAATGACCAGAAGAATGCACTTTTCAAACTACTTTATTCCCCAATCAACAGGACCAAAGGGAGTTTTCTATATGTGCTACTTGGGGCTGCTTGCCATGATGTAGGGCTTAAGTGATTATATCATGAATACACAGAGACACAAAGGATATTTTCCTGTTTTCTATGTTTCTTGCAAATGTCCTTTGATTTTACTCATGTTTCGAATAAATTCATGAAATGAATACTATTTTTGATTTCTTATATGGTTTATTTTTTATACCAATGCAGTGTGATGACTTCATTGATATTACATTACTTAGGTCATGTGATTCAATCTAAGAAGATTTTACATATTTCAGTGAATGTGTATAAGTTCTGATATAAAACATTTAACAAATAATTTAACCATAGCAAGTATTAGTTCAGATACTAATGTGAGAGACACATTTCCATTGTGTAATGGGTATAGTTGCAGCAATGTTGAGGAGACGGAGGACTGACTCAGTGAGTTGTACTCTGTGATTGATTAGGTCCCTCGTGTGCAGGTATTTCTGACTATTTTGGGAATAGAGCTCTTTTCCAACTTAGCAGTACTTCATATGTGTTCTCCTTGGACAGAGTACTTCCTATGTAAGAGTTAAGACCATTTTTTTTGAAAGTTACAAATCTTGGCATCAGAATTACCCATTTGCAGTGAGCTGTAAATTTGGTTGCTTTGAATGCTTTAACTGTTTTAAAATTCTGGTTTTTATTAGTGCACTGATTTCTCTCATATATTTTCAGGGTGAAAAAGGTTCTGAAGGTCCAGTTGGCCCACAAGGACTACAAGGCCTGTCAATCAAAGGGGACAAGGTAATACATATAGAATATAGGATGGAAGAGATGCCAGTAAAATTGTTTTTAAAATTTTTCATTATGTATGTATATTTATGAACTGTATAAACCTGACAACCACATTATGCAGGTGTCAACTTAGTTTTAAATCAAGTATATGCAAGGTATATTATTGTAGAGATAAATTATCTGGAAATTCCCATATTATATAGTTACTAGAGGCCCAATGCACAAAACTTGTGCATGGTGGGGGGGGGGGAGGGAATTCCTCAGCCTGGCCTGCATCCTCTCTAATCCAGGATATCCCTCTCACAATCTGGGACTGCTGACTCCTAACTGCTCACCTGCCTGCCTCTGCCTGACCTAACCGCCTTTGCCTGACAGCCTGATGGCCCTCTAACTGCTCCCCTGCCTGCTGGCCTGATAGCCCCTAACTGCCCTCCTCTGCTGGCCTGATCACCCCTAACCATCTCTGCCTTGGCCCATGCCACCATGGCTTTGTCTGGAGGGTGTCCGGAAGATGTTTGGTCTAATTAGCATATCACCCTTTTATTAGTATAAATAGCAATGTCTCATTAGCAGAATAGACCTCTACTTAGTAAAGAAAATAGCTGTTGAAAAGCGATATTCATCCTTAGGCTCCCACTAAAAAATATTACCTTAAAAGGAGGCTGAAAGCAGATAACTCATTTAAGAAAACTAGCATTGATGTCCTTCAGCAAGGACCAACAGGAGTCTACCTATAATTGAACAAATTTAGGTTTATTGACTCTGCTGTGAAAGAGCCCACATACCGTGGGAATCTACCATAACTGTAAAATGAGAGATTTTTCTCATAGAATTTGGGCTTATATATTAGGTGGCTTGGGCGAGTATCTAGCAAAGTATGAATTGGCTCTGAACTGGATGCTCTCAAGTGAGGAAGTGGGGGTAATTTTAAGTTTGGGCATTTTAATGAATCTTACCTAAGAGGAGAGAAAGATGGAGCCAGGCTAGTTGCAATTGGTAAAGAAATAGCAGTTATTCATTTTAGTCAGTAGAGGAGAATGTTTGATCCCTTTTTTTGTGTGTGTGTATTTTTTAAATTTTGTTTTATTGCTTAAAGTATTACAAAGAGTGTTAAATAAGTCTCCATTTTTTCCCTTTGACCTTTCCCCCTCCTACCTTACCCCCCCAGTGTCTTGTATCCATTGATTATGCTTATATGCATGCATACAAGTCCTTCAGTTGATCTCTTAACTCCCCCTCAACCCTCCCAAGCCTTCCCGCTGTAGTTTGACAGTGTTTAATCCCTTTTGAAGAATTTGGACATTGTTGTTTTTTTGTTTGTTTGTTGGTTTGTGTTTGTCTGTGATCAGACATGACTATGGAGAGGTTTTGCTTCACCACACAGAATGGCCATGTCTGACACTGTTATTTTGGAAAATTATGTTCAACACCACTGCCTACCTGCCATTGCCCTTCTTCTTTCTCACTCGTTACATGTTTTCTTTAAAATAGCTACAAATTATATCCAGATTAAAAGTAGTGGTGAGGCCAGTGATAGAAGCTACTGGAGGCTGATAAGGCCCTGAATACAGTGGGAAGGAAATGATGCTAGAGAATAGGAGATATAAAAATACACAAAAAAGATACTTCATGTCAATTTGGAGTCATTTATATGTCAATGTCTAAGCATGTCATTATATTATATATTAGAATAATGATTGATATTCAAGATTATCTTAAGTGTGTTTCAATCTTGAAGTACTTATTTCTTTTATTTACTGGTAGCCATCCCTTCCAGGAATCTGTGTTTAAATAGCAGAGATAGTGGGAAATAGTGAGATATACAAATTTTAGATGCAGTACAACTCTTGGTTGTAATTTCAGATCCAAAATACTCTAAAAATATGTAAGATGCTCTTTCTTCCTTTGGAGCAGTGAAAATTGAGTACAATGGAATCATTTTTTATGAGTTCAGTAAATTAACCTTTTTTAGGTTTTATTGACATTGAATTTTTATTTTTACACCTGGAGCTCATGCAAAGAAAACACATGGAAATATCAGGACATTATCACAGAGTAATTGCAAAGCCATCATCTGCTATTCTCTTACCAAATCAAACTGTCTTTCTTTTCTCTTCCCTTTCTTCCTTTTCTATCCTTTTATATATACTGAGTGGCCAGATTATTATGACTGGCCAGATTATTATGACCACCCCATCAGTACTTCATTGACACTTCCAAAAATACTGGATATTGAAAACTTCCTAAGCAAATACTCTCCAGGTACTATTATTATTATTATTATTATTATTATTATTATTTGCATAACTAATTCACTTCATTGTACTGATGGGGTGGTCATAATAATCTGGCCACTCAGTTTATATTAGATTCAGCGACTTGGTGCCTCTGTTTCAAGTGATAAGATAAATACCTCTATGTTAAGGGCTCTCAAATATATATAATTGGTACAAAACAAGGAAGTAGTTTTGATATAGATATTTAAGTGTC
>PVJC01039403.1:0-16324 GCA_004026665.1 Murina feae | reverse complement strand
TTAATTAACGTCTATCTTCCTCAACAGAACATAAGCTCTTTGAAGGCAGAAACTGCACCTGCTTTCTGCACTTCCCAGTACACAGGACAATGTCTGGCACCAACTACATATGAGAAAACGCTTTCTCAAGGCAAGAATGTCGAGGGGGCACCTGGGTGGAATATGTGCCAATGGAGGAGGGAGAAAGAGCAGCCCCCTCCCTGCTGTCATTAGCTTGCCTGCTTATGATTGGTTAGCAGACTCCTTGGTTATTTCTTGGGCTGCCCAGGGATGCTGGGGGTCCTAGGGCACCGGGAGAATACACTAGGGACGGAAATCCCCTGCCGACAGCAGAGAGCGCCTCGGCCAGCACTGGGTGGGGCGGGGCGGGCAAGGGCACTGACCTCGGCTGATGCGCTGCTTCTCCCCAGACAGGATGCCCGGGCTGTCGATGATGCTGATGCTCTTCAGGACCTGATTGGGCAGCTGGGAGCACATGAATCTGGAAGAAAGAGATGAAAGGTGGGATGAGAACTGCATTGCAGAGTGTGCCAACAACGGAGCTCCTTGGCCTGTATGGGCTGCTGGCACCATATGCTGTGAAGTGGGGCTTGCAGGGGACGGATGGGACCTCCACTGGGGCTACCTGCTACCAGACTCCTCACTGTTCACTGTGATTTTCACCAACATTTATTGAACACTTAAATATTTTACAACATCTCATGTGCTCCTCAAATTAACCTCAGGAGGAAAAAAAATTACTCTTTACCTCAGAGAGGTTACGTAACTTGCTCAGAGTCACGGAGAGCTGGGCCTTAACCCAAAGCCGGCCAGCCTCACCTGCACTTCTTCAGGCTGCTCCTTGGTCAAGCATCCAGGTCTTCTCCCCCAGGGGAATCCCAGGTCCCACTGGGCTGGAGCATGCCGAGCTCCTGCCAGGCCCTGCCTAATCCCTAAGTGACCTTAGAAGTATTGGGGCCTGTTTTCACTGTGTGATGCTAGGGATTCAGCACCCAGCCTGACACTTGCTATGGCTTCAGGCTCAGGGTGGGGCAGGTGTGTGTAGGCAACCCCCAAAATCCTCCAGGTGTTTGAGTCCTAGGGATATCCTATAAGCACATGGAGGGGCAGAGTGAGGGGTGGGCTTGGCCAAGCTTCTCTAAGCCTCCTTCCTTGTCCATCACTTCCCTTCCTTCTCCTTCTGCTCTCCCTCCTATGGTTCTAGTCTGCCGTCCTGGTGCAGGCCTCAAGGAAGTAGAGTGGAGCGGCAGGAACAGTGTGGCCAGGGTCAGCAGACCTGGGTTCAGGTTCAGCTCAACTGCTGCCAAAAAATTGCTGTGGGAGCCTGGACAAGGACTTCCCCCCTTGGAGACTCAGTTTCCTCATGGGTAATTGGAGACACTTGATCAGGGTGAGTGAGTCTTTTTAGCTCTAACACTGTCTAACTAGAGCGTACTTGAGGGAATGGCTGTGTTCCCTTCACCCCAGGCAACAGAGCCCAAAGGGGATTTCTTTAAAAAAAAAAAATGTACTAGAGGCTTGGTGCCACTGCGATGGAGAAAGCTGTCTGCCTAAGCAGGCTATGGCCTCCGCTAAAGGCAATCAAGTTTTAATTATAGAAGGTAAATAAACCCCAGATACCTGCTTCCAGCCAGCCTCCTTTGCTCTAGCTCTGTGGCTGCCGGCTGCCATCTTGGTTGGGTTAATTTGCATATAATTGATCTGATTGGCTGATGGGCGTGGCTTGGGATGTAGTGGAGTGACACAATTAGCATATTATTCTTTTATTAGAATACTAGGGGCCTGGTACACAAAAATTTGTGCACTTGGAGGGGTCCCTCAGTCCAGCCTGTGCCCTCTCACAGTCTGGGACCCCTCGGGGGATGTCCACTTGCTGGCATGCCTGGCCAAGCTGGGTGAGGGGCGGAGGGTTGTTTTCAGGCTGCCCACAGCTGCTTCAGGATTTGGGTCCCTACTGGGGTGCCTGGCCAGCCTGGGTGAGGGGCTGTGGGCTGTTTTCAGGCTTCCCACAGTCCCTTCAGGGTTTGGGTCCCTACTGGGGTGCCTAGCCAGCCTGGATGAGGGGCTGAGGGCTGTTTGCAAGCTGGCCACATCACCTTCAGGGTTTGGGTCCCTATGGGGGTGCCTGGCCAGCCTGGGTGAGGGGCTAGGGTTGTTTTCAGGCTGCCCACAGCTGCTTCAGGGTTTGGGTCCCTACTGGGGTGCCTGGCCAGCCTGGATGAGGGGCTGAGGGCTGTTTGCAAGCTGGCCACATACCCTTCAAGGTTTGGGTCCCTATGGTGGTGCCTGGCCAGCCTGGGTGAGGGGCTGTTTGCAGGCTGGCCACAGCTCCCATTGACCCAAGGTCCCAGCGAGGCTGGCTAGAAGCAGGTTTCTGGGGTTTATTTATCTTCTATAATTGAAACTTTGTTGTCTTGAGCGAAGGCCACAGCCTGCCTAGGCAGGCAACAAAGCCTCCTGTTTGCTTCAGCTCCGTGGTTTCTATAATTGAAACTTTGTTGCCTTGAGCGGAGGCGACAGCCGGTCTAGGCAGGCAGTTTCCTCTATCTCCTGTTTGCTCTAGCTCTGTGGCTGCTGGCTGCCATCTTGGCTGGGTTAATTTGCGTATCATCATTCTGATTGGCTGGTCGGTGTGGCTTGGCTGGTGAGCATGGCTTAGGTGTAATGGAGTGAGGGTTAATTTGCATATTACTATTCTATTAGAATATATACACACACACACACACACACATATAAATTTCAGTGAGGAAGGGAAAGGGAGAAAGAGATAGAAGAGATAGAAACATCAATGATGACAGAATCATTGATTGGCTGCCTCCTGCATGCCCCCCACTGGGTATCGAGCCTACCACCCAGGCATGTGCCCTGACTGGGAATTGAACCATGACCTCCTGGTTCATAGGTTGATGCTCAACCACTGAGCTACTTCAGCCAAGCCCAAGGGGGATCTCATTTAGGCACTGGGTATGTTTTCAGGTAGAAATGGTATAGGGACAGGAAGGCTTGCCTTTGTCTGTATTTTCAGTGCTAACTTCTGTATCTGTGTGGGCAGAAAGCTTGAAACCCTTGGTGAAAGCTCAATTCTTCCATTCAGTGGAACTGGTGGGATTACTCAGAAAGTAAATATTCAGGGAATGCAGGACAGGGAGGACTGCCCAGCCTTCGCGTGCACTGGTAGACAACACACAGGGCAGGCTGGGGCGTGGTTGGGCGGGCAGGGGTGGACAGCCCTGAGCTTTTGCTGTAACTACTGACCTTTCAAATAACTTTCTTTGAAGGTGCTCAGGACAAGTTTATCATACATTCTTTCCTAGATTTTCAAGTCAGCCTGGGATGATGTAGGAAAGATTACGAACGTTCTGTAGCCAGAAATGCTGAAGCACAGAGGAGTTATGGCATCTGGAGGTCTTGCCACAAATGCATGACTGGCTGGAATGCAGCCTAATGTTCTGATGTCAGTTGAGTAGAACTCAAACCCGTAATATTAAAAACCATATAGTGTGAAAAATAAAGGGTCAAGTTAATTTAAGAGAAGCCCCTCATTGCTGATTTTTCCTGCCCTTCCTGCCCCCTCCACCTTTACGTAAACCCCATTGCCACCACTTGGTGAGATCTGTGAGAATGAGTACACAGGGATCCCCGAGCAGTCTTTGTAGGTTCACAGAATAAGAAACGCCACATTCAGTGCTCTAGCATTGGGGTAGGAACAGAGTTCTGAGCACATCTGTGTTGGACCACATTTCTTGTCAGCAGTGATTCAGATTCTTATCACAGTCCCGTCCCTTCTATGAGGTGGCTGGAGGCATCTGGCAATCTGGAAAAAGTGCCCATCTGTGGAAAAGCATTCCTGGGGGAGGCTGATCTTTTCCCCAAGGAAGGTTAGTATCAATATTTCCGAAACACAAAATCCCTGGATTCCACTATGAAGTTAACAGAGGGACTAAAAAATTCATAAACTGTCCACTCCCTCATGTGCAAAGTGACAATGTTTCAACAACTCCCTTGGCTCCTGACACATCCACAGAGGCAAAATGTACGAGCCTCGAAATAAGATGCAGTCAGATATAGTGAAGTTACCACACAATAAACAAGGAAGAGGGATGCGGGCCAGGAGGGGTAACTGCAGAAAAAAGGAGGAGGGGATAAAGGGGAGAGGGAGGGAGAAAGGAAGGGGAAGAAAAGCAGGGAGTAGGAGAGGGAGAGGAGGGAAGACAAGGACCTGGAGGAGAGGGGGAAGGAGGAGAAGAGGAAAAGATGGAAACATTCCAATTCAAGGAGGAAGGGAGAGAAGGAAGAGGGGGAAGAAAAGAAAAAGGAGCTCTCCAGAGGCACCCAGAGAGTGGCAGTTGGGATTGCGTCCAAATCTGGTCTCCACTCCACAGAAGAAAGAGTATATGGGGAGGCAGGTGGGGATTAGAGGAGTTGTAGGGAAGAGAGTACAGAACACAAGTCAGCTTTTAGACCCCTTGTGCGGGGCAGCTCATACTTTAAGGCAGTGGTTCTCAACCTTCCTAATGCTGCGACTACATTTAATACAGTCCCTCATATTGTAGTGACCCCAAACCATACAATTATTTTCGTTGCTACTTCATAACTGTAATTTTGCTACTGTTATGAATCATAATGTAAATATCTGATATGCAGGATGTATTTGGGCGACCCCTGTGAAAGGGTCGTTCGACCCCCAAAGGGGTCGCAACCCACAGGGTTAGAACCACACACACGTTTTCTTAACTGTAATTAGAATCACACACACATTTTCTTAAATAACTGTAATTAGAAAAAAACCCAATACATGTAATGCTGTAAAGCAAACCTGTCTTACTTTTATGCTCTAAGAGGAGAAGATAAAAAGTAAGGCTAAGTGTTGAGTAGGGCATCATCAGCCATGGCTCAGGCCTCCCTGCTCATGTGTCTGCTGAAATGTTTCTGAGCACAGATTTGCTGTTCCAGGATGGACTTCCTGCTCCTTGCTGGAGTGACTAACATGAAGTATATCCATTCCTTGCCTTGAAGTGTACCTTTCACATTTCATATGAAATATGCAGACATGTGCTAGTTCAGCCCAGGAGACTCACATAAGCTTTTATAAAGTGTCTCCCTCACCCAAGGCTGACCTGATACATTTTATTTTATGATAAAAGGATAGCAGGAGGGGGCCAAGCCCTACTCTGGACCCCTATTACCTGTCAGCCCCCACAACCAAGGACTCAGGGGAAACAGAAAGCCAGTGGGTAAAGGAATGGTCAGGGTTGTAAGTCTTAGGCCAGCTGCACAAGGGGTGAGAGGATAGAGTTCTTAAAATTGTTTCCAAACATTAACATTCCAATTCATTGATTTTACATTCATTTAACATTCCATTCATTTTATTATTTTACTAGAGGCCCGGTGCACAAATTCGTGCACAGGTGGGGTCCCTCGGATGATTAGGGCTGATTGGAGCCATTGTCCCAATCAGAGCCAATCGTGGCTGGCCGGCCAGGGTGGGTGGAGGCCACGGGAAATTGGGGGGCCAATTGGGGCTGGCTGGCTGGTGGAAGGGACCGCAGGAAGTTGGCCAGCCAAGTGAGATTGGCTGTAGGAGCGCACTGACCACCAGGAGGAAGCTCCTGCATCGAGTGTCTGCCCCCTGGGGGTCAGTACGCATCATAGCAACCAGCCAGTTTGGTTGTCCAGTCATAATAGTTGCTTAGGCTTTTATATATATAGATTTTTTTGTTAATCCTCACCTGAGGATATTTTTTCCATTGATTTTTAAGATAGTGGAAGAGATGAATGGAGGGATGGAGGAAGAGAGAGAAAGAAAGAAAGAAAAAGACATTGATTGATTGCCTCTTGCACACGCCTAGACCAGAGCCAGGATCAGGATCAGAATTGAACTTGCAACCCAGGTACATGCTTTTGACTTGGAATTGAACCTGAGACCCTTCAGTGTGTGGGGCCCATGCTCTATTCACTGACCCACACCAGCCAGGGATCACTGATCAACATTTTAAAAGAACCAGGCAGTACCTTAATACTGCTTTTGATTTCCAAACAGTGCAGTGACATCTATAGTTAACTCACTCAATCCCCACCACAACCTCAGAGGTAAGGGCTTTGTATTATTTTACTGAGGAGGCACAGAGGGGTCATAGACCATAACCTGTCAATTCACATGGCTGATAAGTGATGAGCTAGATGCTTACCTGGCAGTTTTGACTCCAAAGTCCAGGTTAACTACTATTTCATGCATTTGAACCACAGCTGTATATCTTTATCACAGAGAAGGCAACATCCTAAAGCAAAGAAGTGACATACCCTAGTCCTGAACTCCCCATTGAAGAGGCTCCTGCATGTGACTTGTTCTCCACCCACTGGTGCAGGGTGGAGCAGTAAACAGGAGGCAGAAGATCCAAGCTCTCGTCATCTTCTTGCTCATGCACCTTGTGACCTCCTGTAGGTCTCTGAGCAATTCTGAGAACTCTCATGCTGTCATTAGGTTCAAATAAGCTGAAGCTTCCATGGAGAAGATATGGAGCTATTTAAAAGCACCTCCTTTACCAGCTCACTTTACTGATAAGAGTAGGACCAGAGCCCTGACTGGTTTGGCTCAGTGGATAGAGCGTCGGCCAGTGGTCTGAAGGGTCCCAAGTTCGATTCCGGTCGGGGGCATGTGCCTTGGTTGCGGGCACATCCCCAGTGGGGAGTGCAGGAGGCAGCTAATCCATGTTTCTCTTTCATTGATGTTTCTACCTCTCTATCCCTCTCCCTTCCTCTCTGTAAAAAATCAATAAAATATATATAAAAAAGAGTAGGACCAGAGAGATTACACAAATTCCTATTTACTAGTACATAGTAAATAGCATACAATATACAAAAGGACTCTGCCAACTAACCTGTAATAATTTTATATGGTCCTACAGCACACATGTCCGATCTAACCTTCTACTGCCAGCAGAAATTTATTTTAAATCCACACTATAAAAAGCCAAAGGTTACCTACCCCTGATCTTACAGAATTACCACTTTTACAAGTAAGATGGTTGAATATTGGTAATTTCATGTGGTTCAACCTAAATATGCCTTTTTTTAAATCAAACCTCACTGTCATGGGGGTTGGCGGGGGGGGGGGGGGGCTGGGTGCAAGGTGCCAGTCAGAGCCAGTGCCAGGAAAGTCTACTTGAACCCAGGCAGTAAAGCTGGTTTTCTGGAATGTCAGCACCGGGACTGCACAGGCAGCCAATAAAGAACAATGGGTTCATGACCTGGGAGCCAGCACCATCCTGAGGTTAAAGATTAATGGCAAGAGCTTCAGGGAGTTTATCATGGATAAGCACAGCACATACGCAAAGACCAACTAAATGCCTCAGATTAAAAAAACATCTCTTTTGATGGTGAATCAAGAGTGATTCTTGGCAAGAGCCTATTTCCCATAATCTCTGTTGCTAAATTAGCTGATGGAACCAGCATGTGTCTGGACTGACGCTATATATTTATATTGTCTGTTTTTATTATTTATTATATTTTAGTTTATTTTTTTAATTCATTTTTATTGTTGACATTATTACAGATGTCCCCTATTTTCACCCCATTTCCCCCCCTCCTCCCTCCCCGCTTCCCTCTGAGATCTATCAGTCTGTTCCATGCTTTGATGTCTCTGGACCTATTTTGTTGGTCAGTTTATTTTGTTCCTTAGATTCCACATATAAGTGAGATCATGTGGCATTTGTCTTTCTCTGACTAGCTTATTTTGTTTAGTATAATAATATTCAGGTCCATCCACGCTGTCTCCAAGAGTAAGAGATCCTTCTTTTTTACAGTACATAGTATTCCATTATATAAGTGTAGCACAGCTTTTCTAAGCACTCATCTACTGGTGGGCACTTGGGCTGTTTCCAAATCTTAGTTATTATAAACGATGCTGCTATGAATATAGGGGTGTATATATTCTGCCTGATTGGTATTTCGGGATTCTTAAGATCTATTCCTAGAAGTGGGCTCACTGAATCAAACAGCAGTTCCATTTTTTAATTTTGGAGGAAACTCCATACTCTTTTCCATAGTGGATGCACCAGTCTGCATTCCCACCAGCAGTGCACTAGGGTGCCCTTTCCCCCACATCCTCGCCAGCACTTGTTTGTGGATTTATTGATGGCAGCCATTCTGGCAGATGTGAGGAATACCTTTTAACTTGCACGTCTCTGATGATTAGTGATGTGGAGCATTTTTTCACATGTCTATTGGCCATCTGTATGTCCTCTTTGGGGATGTTTCTATTCAGGTCCTTTGCCGATTTTTTAATTTGATTGTTTATCTTCCTTTTGTTGAATTGCATGAGTTCTTCACATATTTTGGAATTAATCCCTTATCAGAGATGTCATTGGCAAATATGTTTCTCCCACTCAGTGGGTTCCCTTGAGGATGTTTGTGTGTGTGTGTGTGTGTGTGTGTTTTGTTTTTTTCTGTGCAGAAACTTTTTAGTTTGATATAGCCCCATTTGTTTATTTTTTTTCTTTTCTTTTGTCCTAGGAGATGTCATCAGAGAAAATTCTGCTATGTGAGATGTCTGAGATTTTACTGCCTATGTTTTCTTCTAGGATTTTTATGGTTTCACAACTTACATTTAAGTCTTTTATCCATTTCGAGTTTATTCTTGTGTATGGTGTAATTTGGTGGTCTAGTTTCTCTTTTTCTTTTTTTCATTTACCTATCCACTTTTCCCAACACCATTTATTGAAAGACTGTCTTTATTCCACTGTATGCTCTTGCCTCCTTTGTCAAATATTAATTGACCATAACGGCATGGGTCAATTTCTGGGGTCTCTGTTTTGTTTCGTTGATCTATATGTCTGTTTTTGTGCCAGTACCAGGCTGTTTTGATTGTAGTATAATTTGATATCTGGTATTCTGACCCCTACAATTTTGTTCTTCTTTCTCAAGATTGCTGTGGCTATTCGAGATCTTTTTAGGTTCAATATAAATTTTCAGAATATATGTTTTAGATCTGTGAAATATGCTAATGGTATTTTAATAGGGAGTGCATTGAATCTATAGATTGCCTTGGTTAGTATACATTTTAATGATGTTATTCTCCCAATTCATGAACATAGTATATGCTTCCACTTGTTTGTATCATCCGCCATTTCTTTTTTCAATGTCTTCTGAGTTTTCCAAGTATAGGTCTTTTACCTCCTTGGTTATCTTTACTCTCAGGCATCTTATTATTTTTATTACAATGGTAAATGAAATTGGTTTTTTAGTTTCTCTTTTTGAGAGTTCATTATTGGTGTATAAAAATGCCATTGCTTTCTGGAC
Organism: Murina feae; assembly: GCA_004026665.1. Taxonomy (NCBI): domain Eukaryota; kingdom Metazoa; phylum Chordata; class Mammalia; order Chiroptera; family Vespertilionidae; genus Murina; species Murina feae. The sequence continues at coordinate 7,027 of PVJC01039403.1, read as the reverse complement.
GTTAATTTTGTATTCTGCTACTTTGCCAATTTCATTTATTAAATCTAGTAGTTTTTTTGGTGGAGTCTTTAGGGTTTTCTGTGTGTAATATTATGTTATCGGTGAGTAATGAGAGTTTTACTTCCTCCTTTCCAATTTGGATGCCTTTTATTTCTTCTTGTGTGATCACTATGGCTAGGCTTCTAGTACTAGGTTGAATAAGAACAGTGAAAGCAATAACCCTGTCTTGTTTCTGAAATGCTTTTAGTTTTTGCCCATTGAATATGTTGTTGGCTACAGGTTTATCATATATGGTCTTCATTATGTTGAGGTATGTTTCCTCTATTTCCACTTTGCTGAGAGTTTCTATCAAAAGTGAATGCTGCCCTGACCAATTTGGCTCAGTGGATAGAGCAGCAGCCTGTGGACTGAAGGGTCACAGGTTCGATTCAGGTCAAGGGCATATACCTTGGTTGCGGGCACATCCCCAGTAGGGAGTGTGCAGGAGGCAGCTGAATCAATGTTTCTCTCTCATCGATGTTTCTAACTCTTTAACTCTCTCATTCTCCCTTCCTCACTGTAAAAAATCAATAAAATATATATTTAAAAAAGTGAATGCTGTATTTTGTTGAAGGCTTTTTCTGTGTCTATTGATATGATTTTTACCCTTCATTTTGTTTATGTGATGTATCGCATTTATTGATTTGCAAATATTAATCAGCCTTGTATCCCCAGAACAAATACTGCTTGGTCATGGTGGGATTTATTAATGTATTGCTGGATCCTATTTGCTATAATTTTGTTGAGAATTTTAGCATCTATGCTGATCAGGGATATTGGCCTGTAATTTTCTTTCTTTGTAGCATTTTTAATCTGGTTTTGGAATTAGGATAATGCTGGCCTCATTAAAAGAGCTTGGAAGTCTTCTTTCCTCTTGAATTTTCTAGAAGAGTTTGAGGAGGATAGGTGTTAGCTCTTCTTTGAATGTTTGGTAATACTTGTCTGTTAATCTATCAGGCCCAGGACTTTTGTTTGCTAGGAGTTCTTTTGATTACTGCTTCAATTTCATTAGTTGTTATCAGCCTATTCAGGTTTTCTGATTTCCCCTGATTGAGGGTCTCACTAAATTTATCAGCAGTCTCTAGAAAATTCTTGAAAAACCTTAATAACCGTGGTTTTGAACTCTATATCCAGTAGTTTGCTTTCCTCTATTTCTGTCATTTGTGACCTGTTTCTTTGTCTCGCATTTTTGCTGCTTCCCTGTGTTGATAGAGAGGCTTTCTGTGCTAGGTGTCCTATAGGGCCCAGTGGCTCAGCCTCCCCAATTACCTGAGGTGGACACTCTTGATGCACCCCTTTGTAGGCTTTGTACACAGTCTTGTTGTAGCTAAGCCTTGCTTGTTGTTGGTATCACTGGGAGGAATTGACCTCCAGGCCACTTGACTATGAGAATTAGCTGTGTTTATGGTAGAAGAACTTCTGTGCTGGAGACACATTTATGGGGCAAGACTTGCTTCAGTGGAGCTTTGGTGCTCACTGAGTCTGTCCTCTGAGTGTGCCCCTTATGGACCTGCGGAGTTGTATTCTGGATGGTCCCACTCTGATCACTGGGTACACTGGCTCTTGGATCTCTAAGGAGGTGCACATTTAGCTTCTGCCTGGGACTACCCAGCCTTTTATATGCAAAAGCCTCTGTGAGCAGCTTGGGTGGGGCAGGGTCTTGGAGAATCAACAGGGTGGAGCAAACAGCTATGGCTTATTCTCAGGCCTGCCCTAAAAGGCACTGGGTCTCAGTGTCCCACAGTAATCGCTGCAAGCAATGTCGAGAGAAAGCCACTCTGGAGTTCCTCCTGGTGCCAGACAGTCCAGCTTCTCCCCGTATGAGTCTGGATCCCCAGAAACTTGCCCAGAACTGGAGTTCAGAGCTGTCGGGAGCTTGTGACTCCCTCCAGATTGAAAAAGAGAACCGTGTCCCCAATTGCCAGCCCTTTCCGCGCACACACCTCTGTACCTCTGCACTTTGCTTCCGCATCTCGTCTGAGTCTCTGTGTTTTTCTCTTTCTAGTTGTAGAATTTTCACTCAGCCAGCCTTCCTATGGTTCTGGGTGGTGTCCGTTTTTTCTTTTCATTGTGGTTTTGAAATGATTGTGCAAGGCAGCAATTTTAGGTGTTTACCTATGTCACCATCTTGGTTTCTCTCCGCAAGATTGTATGTTTTCAGGAATTTGTCCATTTGTCCCGGTTGTCCAGTTTGTTGGCATATACTAGTAGGTGTTCAAAGTATTCTCTTAGAATCCTTTGTATTTCTGTGGTGCCTTTTTCATTTCTGATTTTACTTATTTGTTTTTTGATAAATCTGACTAAAAGTTCATCAATCTTGTTTATCTTTTCAAAGAACCAGTTCTTGGTTTCATTAATCTTTTATATTGTTTTTTAGTGTCTGTGTCATTTATTTTAGCTCCAATCTTTTTTTATTTTTATTTTTAAAAAATATTTTATTGATTTTTTTTTTACAGAGAGGAAGGGAGAGGGACAGAGAGTTAGAAACACTGATGGGAGATAAACATAGATCAGCTGCCTCCTGCACACCCGCCACTGGGGATGTGCCTGCAACCCAGGCACATGCCCCTGAACGAAATCGAACCCGGGACCCTTCAGTCCCCAGGCCAACGCTCTAGCCACTGAGCCAAACCGGCCAGGGCTATTTGTATTTTTTTTATTGATTTAAGAGAGGAAGGGAGAGGGAGAGAGAGACAGAAATATCAATGATAAAAGAAAATCATTGATTGGCTGCCTCCTACATGCTCCCTACTGGGAATCAAGCCCTTGACTGGAATTGAACCTAGGACCCTTCAGTCAGCAGGCTGACGCTCTATCCACTGAGCCAAATCAGCTAGGGCTTCCACTCTGATCTTTATTATTCCTTCTTTCTGCTTCTTCTGGGCTTTTCTTGTTCTCTATTTCTTTTAGTTGCAGGGTTTATCACTTACTAGAGGCCCGGTACATGAATCTGTGCACAGGTGGGGTCCATTGGGGGTGAGGCCAGCTGGGGGGAGGGGCTGCGAGAGGGCTCCAGGGTATGTCCAGTCTGTCTCACTCAGTCCCGATTGGCCAGACCCCAGCAGCAAGCTAACCTACCAGTTGGAGCATCTAGCCCCTGGTGGTCAGTGCATGTCATAGTGAGCAGTTGACCGGCCTTAGCATATCATTAGCATATTACACTTTGATTGTTTGAATGGACAACTGGACGATTGGACACTTACTAGGCTTTTACTATATAGGATTTGAGCTTTTTCTTTTTCTTGAGGTAGGCTTGTAATGCTATGAACTTCCCTTAGGACTGCTTTCTCTGTGTCCTATAGATTTTGTGTTCTTGTGTGTTCAATTTCATTTATTTTCAGGAAGTTTTTGGTTTCTTCCTTGATCTAATTGGTAACCCATTCATTGTTTAATAACATACTATTTAGCCTCCATGTGTTTGAATGTTTTTGAGTTTTTTTATTGTGGTTGATTTCTAGTTTTGTGCTACTGTGATTGGAGAAGATGCCTGATATGGTTTCAACCTTCTTGAAAGACTTGTTTTTGTACCCTAACATGAAGCATAGCACACACACAAAAACCAACTAATGGCTCAAATTTAAAAAAAAAAATTATTTTTTTTTTGCAGGTGAATCAGCAGTGATTTTTGGCAGGAGTCTATTTCCCTTCATCTCTGCAGCTAAATTAGCTGGTGGAACTAGCATGTGTCCGGACTGACACTGTACACTTGCATTAAGTCAGTATTTTTTAAAATTCACGATACTAAATGACTATGTACTACTCATAATCTAAAGAGTCTATTTAGTAAAGCCTTTTTAATTACAAACATAGAGGTAACAAATAAGAGTGTAAGTCCCAAAATACCCCTATGTATTCTACTATTGCTAAATTATTACACAAATGTAAGGCAATATTTTTTTTATCATCACCATCATAAGGCCTGGCTAAAATAACAGGTGCACTAAAAGTACTATTCATATTCCTTCAGTTTAAAAGGAAGTTTCCAAATTTAATCCCTAAGGCTAATGATTAAAGTTATTTTTTAAAGAAATTGAGGCAATGAAGAAGTAAACGAGATTAAGAATGTTCTCTGGAAGACTACAGTTTAAAATTATACTGTATGCTAAATTTAAAACAACGTCTGTAGCTGTCTGAATCTGAAAAACAGACTAATATTTTAGAAAAGTAGACTGAGGGGAAAATATAACATCCATTTCAAAAGCAGACTGCAGGGGGAAATGTCAGAAGCCAATTCCTGACACTTGTTGAACTGACCAAAATACACTGGTGTCTGTCTCCCAGGCTCATGGCTTCAGAGTACTGCTGGTCTGTCCATCTCCTCCCCTATGAAGTGGAACTGCCTCCTGATAACAGATTCTGTAACCTCAATAACCACATTTCCATGGAGCAACTCTGAGACAGGCCCGCCTGTGGAATTCCTCTTGGAAGCGAAGTTGAAGAATGTCACAGTAAAGTCGTTTGCATATAACTCTTTGTTCTAGACTTAACTCCTGCTTTTATTGCTCAAGTATGGAATTTCTATCATTTGAAGATGCTCTTTTGGGAATTTGTCTTCTTTTTTTCAAAAATGCACTGTAGACTCCTACTTTCTTAGGAACTGGCCTTGGAGATTGAGACTCGGGCTCCGCTGGTTTGCTTAATGCTTTGTGGCTGGTGTCACCCTCCAGGCGTCATCTGGTACAACCAGGGGAAGTACTAAACCCTTTTAAAGATGATGCTGGAGGCAGATGCCCAAGCCAAGGCCCTATAAGAAGGGGACCAGGCCAATGGAACTTGTCCCAGGGGTGGCTGGTGGTTGCTCAGTGGGGGAAGGGAGTTCTCCACAGCAGGCAGGTGAGTCTCTTCTATGCAGTAGAGTATTTTGACCTCATTCTCAGAAAGTATACTACGTAAAAAGAAGTTTGCCTGCCTTAAGACTGAACCTGCTGATATTCCCACAGGGATGCTGAAATTACGCACACACATTTGAGCACCCTACACTAACTGACTCTCTTACATAAGTGCTAGGGTGAAGCAGCAGCGTTTTCATCACTGCTGGTAGGCTATGTTAAAACGGCTTTACGAGTCAGATAGGGGGGCAGTAGGCAATGATTCTTAGTGTAAACGTTATATTACTGGGCAGCTCAGTATGTCACTAGCAGGTCTCTGGGCCAGATGGCCTTGGTTCCAATCCCAGCATTGCCACTTAGCTGAGTGACCCTGGAGAGGTTAAATCAATCTCTCTATGCATCAGTTTTCCTCTCTATGTCAGGGATGATAGCACCTAGTCACAGGGTTTTTTGAGGACATTTAGAGCTAATATAAAGTCAGAACAGTATCTGACACAGTAAATACCATATAATTACTTGCCATTATTTTTCTATGTATTCTGAATTCAATTAACATTTGCTTATATAATGCACGGATTATTTTCAGCAGGTTTTTGATTCTGAGATAATGAACCTTGCTATCCAACATCTTTCCTAAATGCTTTGTTTTCATACTCATCTGATAAATGTTTGAGATTTGAAAAAAAGAGATCTGTTGGGAAAATAAATCACCTGCCAAAATTAAACAAGCCAAAAACCACTCTTCCTTGTTTTTTCTCTTGCGAAAATGTACTTCACAAAATGGGAACTTGAAAAAAGTCACAGCTTACTTCTTTCTTAAGCCTTTGTCAGGAAAAAAGAGAGTAAGACTGAGCGCAGTGGTAATGAAACCACGGGACCCCAGGAAGCCTTCCACAGAGCAGGAAGGGTGCTGTGCCCTGCACTTCCTTTCAGGGCCGGTCTTGGGACAGGAAGCCTGGCTACTGCCTTCCCCATGACCGCAGCTTCCCGGGAGACCCAGATCAGGGAGCTTCTTGTCCCACTTCCCCTCAAGTGTGGTTTACTCCTTCCCACCCCTTCCCGAAAGACCCTCTGCTGTTGCCCACCTGGGCTCGGCCCCTATCTCTCCCACCAGAAGACACCCTGGAGTTGAGGAATAAACCGCAGTTCACTGTTAGCAACAAGATGACATCTCTCTGTGCTCCATCTATGCCATCGGCACCTTCCTATTTATCCTGCTGCCACGCTCTCCCCTGCCACTTGGATGCTTTCTTTGATCTCCACAGCAGCATAAAAAAGCCCTTAACAGGGAGTATGGATCCCTAGAGAGTTCAGGTTTCCAAAGGAGGCACTTGTGGAGGTTGCCTGGACCACTGTGGGCAGAACCACTGCACAGCACCCAGGCACATTACTCATTCCATAGTCCTTGTGAGTGGCGCCCCCTGGAGTTGTGCAATGAAATGTCTCAGCCTTTGGGAGGACAGCAGTCTGCTGGGAAGATAAAGTCCTATTTTTAAAAACCAGCTAAAAAGGAGAAGTGCAGTTCATGTCTCTTGTCGGTCAGCTCTAGTCCTACCTCTCCCTAAAGGGGTATGGATGACCCCTAACTTGTCCTTGAACCTCCCATAGCCCACTCCCTCAAACCAACAAGTCTAAAGCAGTAAACTCATAAAAGAAGGGGTGAAGGGAGAGGGGAATGATAGGGAAAGAGAAATGTTAAAAAAACACACCAAAAACGCCACTAGGGGTGGCCATGAGTGAGGGGGAGGGGGAGGTAGGAGCAGATCATATCTGAGAGGGCAGAGCTGCCTCCAGGAGAACCTGCTGGCTATTCCCTGCCCTCTCATCCATTTCATAAGAACTCTGGTGAAAGGTGACGGTGTAGTACAACTGCATCTCCAGTGAAGACAGTACTTCGGCTATCCTACAACTTCACATCGATAAAACAATGCCCATGTATAAAAATTAACTTTTTGTGTTGTTTTGGCTCTATTTCTCCCGCTCTACTCTAAAAAAGAAGGAAGCATCTCACAGCATGGGAGTGAGGAGCATAAGGGGCAGCCAGGGAGAGGAGGTGACCTATCTCGCAATAATCAACAGACCAAATCTGGGGTCAGGTGTACCTTAGGGTCATCTGGGCTCAGCTCTGCATGGGAGGCCCTGGCACACTCGGCCTGAGC
>PVJC01039402.1:0-16276 GCA_004026665.1 Murina feae | reverse complement strand
CTGTATTGCTTTCAATCTCTCCCTTGATATTCTCCAGAAGTTTTTTGAATGTATTTTGGTCCTCTTGTATTGGGTGTGTATATGTTTACCAGAGTTATTTCTTCTTGTTGGATTGCTCCCTTTAATATTATGAAGTGGCCTTCCTTATCACTTGTTATGTCCTTTACTTTGAGATCTAATTTGTCAGATATAAGTATTGCTACCTCAGCTATTTTTCATTTCAATTCACTTGAAAAACCTTTTTCCATGACTTCACCATCAGTCTGTGTTAGTATTTTTTTTTCTGAGGTTGGTTTCCTGTAGACAGGAGATATATGGAACATGTTTTCTTATCCACTTAGCTACCCTATGTCTTTTGATTGGGGCATTTAATCCATTTACATTTAAAGTTATTATTGATAGGTACTTGTTTGTTGCCATTTTTTTTCTTTATGCCTGTGTTCCTTCTTAGCTACTTATTTATTTTTTTTATAGCAGACCTTTTAACACTTCTTGCATTGCTAGTTTGGTAGTAATAAACTCCTGTAGTCTTTTTTTTGTCTGTGATGCTCCTGATTTCCCCCTCAATTTTAATTTATAGCCTTGTAAGGTACAGTACTCTTGGATTCAGACCCTTCCTTTGCATGGCTTTGCATATTTTGTTCCATTCCCTTCTTGCCTGATGTGTTTCTGTTGATAAATCAGTTGCTAGTTTGATGGGTGATCCTTTGTAGGTAACTTTCTGTCTCTCTCTGGACACTTTTAATATTCTTACTTTGTCTTTGGTGTTTGCCAATTTAATTATTATGTGCCTTGGTGTCTGTCTTTTGGAGTTCATTGAAATTGTTCTGTCATTATTTCTTCAAACAGGTTTTCTATAACTTGCTCAGTTTCCTCTTCTTCTGGCATCTCAATTATGCAGATGTTGGTTTGTTTCATGTTGTCCCAAAGTTCCTTTAGGCTCTCCTACTGTCTTTTATTTTTTTTTCTAGATGCTTCTCTGTTTGGGTAGTTTTTTCTATCTTGTCTTCTATCTCACTGATGGGGTTCTTTGCTTCTTCTAGTCTACTGTTGATGCTTTCTATTGAGTTCTTTATAGCAGCAATGTCGTTTTTCATTTTGTCTTGGTTCTTTTTCATTTTCTCTTTGTTCTTACACATATTGTTGAATTTGTTTTCCATTCTTTTCAGTGACTTTATGACCAGTTCTTTGAATTCTTTCTCTGACATATTGCTTGCCTCCATTTCACTTACCTCATTTTCTGATAATGCCTTCTTTTCTTCCATATATGGGCTGTTTCTTTGTCTCCCCATGATCTCTCTTCTCTGAGTATCTGGGTATGTAGCTCTTTCTCTCCTTTTCCTAGGTGAAATCTGACCTTTCTGTGAGAAGGTGCAGAGCTCCTCTGAGTCCATGTAGTTACACTGCTTGAGATCCCGTATCTTCCATACACATACATAACATTGCTAGCAGCTTTACTTATAACAACCTCAAACTGCAGACAACCCAAATATTCATCAATGGGATGGACAAACTGAGAAAAAAAAGACAGAATTAAGTGTCAACAGCATGGATGCATCTACTATAATAAAGAGTAATATGCAAATTAACCATCACTATGAGACACCCACAAGCCACGCCCACAAGCCTTGCCCACCAACCAATCTGGAGCAAATATGCAAATTAACTCAACTAAGATGGCAGTGCCCAGCCCGCCTAAGCCCCAACTGAAGTAGACAGGCCTGTTAGCCAGGCAGGTGGTGGGGGAGGCAGGGGGGGCCCCACAAGCAGAGCCATCAATTGCAGGAATCTGGGAAGGGGTGTAGCCAGTGATCGTGGGGTGGAGGAGTTGGGGGGTCTTCTGCCCAGGCCTTCAGCCTCTGGCAGAGACCTTGGCCTGGGAAGGGGTGGAGCTGGCCATCACGGGTGTTGTGGGGTCTTCTGCCCAGGCCTGTATCCTAAGCCAGAGGCTACAGGCCTGGGAAGGGGCAGAGCTGGCCATCTCAGGGGTTTGGGGGTCTTTTTCCCAGGCCTGCATCCTAGGCCAGAGGCTACAGGCCTGAGTAGGGATGGAGCTGGGATTAGAGGGGCAGGGGTAGAGCCAGTGATGGGAGTGAACTACAGAGGAAACACCTTTTCTTAAAGCTCATTGGCTAAGCTCCCTGGATGCCACTGGTAATATTCTTAGTAACTTGGGTAATAAGAATCCAAAAAGGGATCTAGGGTTTTCCACCACACTCCTGGAGGAAAACAATGAAGGTCCACTGCTGGAGGGCTAAGAAATGTCATATCCTGCCCTAGCAGGTTTGGCTCAGTGGATAATGCCTCAGGCTGCTGACTACAGGGTCTGGGTTGAATTCTGATGGAGGGCATGTACCTAGGTTGCAGGCTCCTCCCTGGCTGGGGCCCAGGTCAGGGCTTATACAAGAGGCAACCAATCAAAGTGTTCTTCTCACTTTGATGTTTCTCTCTGTTTTTCTCTTCTCTTCTACAGTCTCTAAAAATCAATGGACACATATCCTTAGGTGAGGAAGAAAGAAAGAAAGAAAGAAAGAAAGAAAGAAAGAAAGAAAGAAAGAAAGAAAGAAAAGAAAGAAAGAAAGAAGAAAGGTCATATCCTATGAAGACACATCTTGAAAATGCCTTAAGAAAGTTATTATTTTTTCATGGTGAAGGGACTGGAGTTTGTGCTAATGAAAACACCTTGGTGGTTGTGGTGACTGGCAGTGGCTGCAGCAATGGGGTGATAGGGCTGGTGGCTTCCTCTGATTAGCCTGGTCGCCTCCCACAAAGGGAGGCCAGATTGTGGCTTAGGCCTGCTTTTCATGGGGAGCAGGGAGCAGGCCTAAGCCATCAGTAGGACATCTCCTGAGATCTCCCAATATGTGAGAGGTGGCAGGCTGGGCTGAGGAAACCCCCACCCCCAATGCATGAATTTCATGCACTGAGCCCCTAGTTGTAAAATAATATGCTGAGTGAAGGGTGCCAGAAAAAAATATATACTGTAAAATTACACTTATATAAAATTTAAAAATGCAAAATAAACTATAGTAACAGAAAGCAAGTTTCCTTGATTGCCAGCAGGGAGGGAGGGATTACCCAAGGACACCATGAGGAAAGTGGGAGCATTGACTACATTTGGTAATGCTCTTGATTGTGGTGATGGTTTCACATGTAAATACATTATGCAGTTTTTTGTACGTATATCAAGTATACCTTAAGAAAGCCTAGAAGAAAAGAAATTACAATCTTAAAAAAAGCATAGCATGTGTAAATTTGGGTGATGCAGCTAAAGCAGTTCTTTAAGAGAAACTTTGAAACTTTGTTACCCTAGAAAAGGGGTATAATCATTGACCTTTGATTCCACCTTAAGAAGCTAGAAAGTAAAGAGCAAACACAAAGTTAGTAGAATGAAGGAAATAATAAATACAGAATGAAATGGAAAACAGAGAAAAATACATTTCACATAAGCCAGTTCTCCATGGAGCACCCAAGTATAAACTGCAAGATACTACACTGTGTACCTCCATGGAAGACAGTGGCTGTGGTTCCAGTCATCCTTTTGAGCTGTTGAGTCTGTCAGTTATCAAATCATCATTGTCTAAATTTTTCATTGTGGTCCCAAATAACAGCCTCTAGAAAAGCCAAAAAGTTGACTTATTTGAGTAGCAAGGATTCACCACCATCATATTCTCTTTTGTTTAATGAATAATCAGTACCTGTGAGGCATGAATTCTGAACATTAGCCATCCACACTTTCCCTAACAAGGGCTTCTGATAAAATCTTCTGTACTAGCCTCCTTAAAGCAGGGAAGTTCTCTCTGTACTGACTCACAACCCCCTGAATTCCAGGTTTCCCAAGCCCTCCCACAACAGAGCCCTTTGGAAATAGTGTGACAATTATCAGTCCGGCTTCTCTGAGACCCATTGTAGTAGTTTTCTGACCCATGGCCACAGGTTGCAACTTTCTAGTTATTTGAAGCCCACACTTGTGGGGCTGCATGGAGAAAAGAGGGGCTTTCAGACAAAATCTGCTTGTTCCCAGTGCCTCCAAACCCACTCAGAACCACATCTAATGCAGAAGCTATCTCTGGGGCTTTCACTTTGTAAACCTACAGCATTTAGGGCTGCGACCCTTCCCTCCCAGTCCATCGGCAGAATGTGGGTAGCCTACACCTGGCCTGGCAGTTCCATGCATATTCACACTGTTAGAAAGTGTCAATAAGGTTTGTGTTTCTAATCTGACAGAGAAAGAGAAGGAGGGGGAGAAACAGGAAGGGGGAGAGGAAAAGTGTAGGAGGAAAACTCTAGAAAATTGGGACAAATAGTTATTCTTATAGTTAGAAGCCCCACAAGTGGGAGAGATCAGTTTATATTTGGGTTAAATAAGACAGGATATAGCATCTACACAAACTTGAAGTGAAAATTAACAGGTCAGAGCAAAAATAATTTCTAACCTATGAGTAGATATTCCTATATTCTCAGTATTTATTCAGGAACCTTCAGAAAAACTAAAATGCATCCAATAAATATTTTTTACACTAAAAAATATTTTCTAGGGACAGTTTTCTTGTTCAGTTACAAAATCCAAATGAATATAGAAAAATACACATTTTATTAGAGTTCATGTCTGTCTGCCCATGGGATCCAGGTCTAGGATGTCACCTTTTCCAGAGTATCACAGGGGCTTCAGAGACCAGAGCAAATGGCACTGCAGGACATAAATCACTGTCACTCTGCACTGTTAGCTTACCACCAGTATCTGCGGGGAAATAGGAGGCACGAAAGTTCGATATCCCACATTCCATAGAAAGAATTACAATGCCAAGAAGAGGAGGCAAGTGAATGGGTCTGGAATAAGTCCAGCAAAAACAAAACAGCTGCCTTAGTGGGGCTGGGATTTACCCCCATAAATGCTGACCCAGAGTCACAGAGACACCCAGACAATCTAGAGAGTTCTGTGTGGATGCTTAAAGCTGGGGCTGTGAGCAAGGTCCTGCCTGAGCAAGGATAGGAGGACAAAGGATTCTAGAAATGATTAAGCAGCAGCTAGGTCAACCTATCCCTTGGCAAAATGAAAAGCGAGAACGTGTTTAGGGTGCATGCTACTCCTCCCTCCCACACACACATGCACTTCCTGCCTTTGGTCCAGCTAGGCCCACTGCCCTTGAAGACATGACACCTGAGAAAAGACAGTAGTAGAAGCTTCACCTGTGTCCTTGCATCACAACAGCCCTGGGGTCAGCAGTGCTGCTAGCCCTGTACTACAGATTAAAAAAACAACTGAGGCTCCATGCAGAGTAATTTGCCAGAGGTGCCAGCACCTGGCCAGACATGTCATGCTTCCTGTCCAGCAATCAGAGGGCCTCAGAAAGGAAGTCCCAGCTCTCCATTAACGTGACTGGGGCAAGGGGCCCCATGTCCCAGAGCCCACACTGTAATGGCCCTAGTCATTGGGAGGTTATGCAGATCAAAGAGGGAGGTTGTGGTTGTACAAGCCCTATGGAGACAGCACCTTCTCTTGTCTCCCATCCCCTGCCTGCACTCCTGCTGTGGACTTGGCCCCCATCCAAACATGTTCCTCTCTACCTCCTCATAAGGACCTCATTGTCTATAAATTAGGGACCATCTAGGCTTAGACAGTGTGGATGGATGACAAATTCATTCATTCATGCCACCCTTTCAGAAAGGACCTCAGAGGGCTGGCATTGTCCCATGGCACAAGACAGGCAAGGCCCTAGCTGCATGTGGTTTCAATTCCAGGGGATGGCAGGAGGGAACAAGGATAGTTGTGTGTCCTGGTATCAAAGGATGTGGACAAGAAGAATGAGGTTTCCTCCTGCCTCTTCCACTGCCATCTAAAGATGGGCCAAATTATGTAAATGTATTGAAACCTTTCATCTATAAAGGGGGCTGATGCCCACCCACCACATTGCTATTGCTGTCTCTTTTCAATAAAGATGTGCATAGGAGAAGGAGATTGTGCAGGTCTTAGAGGGTGTTTGTGCAGGTCAGAGAAGGAGGTTGTGCAGATCAAAGAGGTAGGTGGTTGTGCAGGTCAGAGAGGGATGTGGCTGTGAAGGTCAGAGAGGGAGGTTGTACAAGTCAGAGAGGGAGATTGTGCAGGTCAGAGAGGGAGGTTGTATAGGTCAGAGAAGGAGGTTGTAAATGTCATAGGGATAGGTTGTGCGGACCATACGCAGGACTTTTATGATCACAGCCTGATTTACAGGCATGCTGGGACAGGAACAGACAGAAAGGAAATGAAAAGCTTGTGTAGGTGTTGAGGGGACAAGAAACATAAAAATGCTTGAGTCATGTTGGAGACGAGGTTGAATGAGAATTACAGTATTATTTTCCTAGAGGTATAACTCTTAATTTTGCAGCAATACCGGCTTTGGACAGGAAATCAGTGGCTACTGTTATCAATCAAGGAGGAAATGAGGACCCAATTCCTGGCTACTGTTGGGGAAGTGATTTATTTGAAACAAAAGTTGACTTGTTGATGATAACAGCCTCTTCTCAGATCTGAGCTCTGCACTGCAGTCACCAGGAGCTGCTCAGGGACACAGGGACAGCTCAGAACACCTGGCCTTGCTCAGCCAGGTCCAGCCACACAAAAGAAACAACCCTCTCCATTTTTCCTAGGCCAACAACCCTCAGGCCTGGACACAGGATCCTATTCAAATGCCTTTCAGGGAGCGACTTCCACAAACACCACAGAGGCTGGCAGCTACTTTTTGTGGGGCTTCGGAGCAGTGGCTGAAACATCAGCCATTAAAACACACACGTTGGGGCCTGATATCTGCCACTGTGCCTATCATTCCCACCTCCTGTCCACGCTCACACAGTGCAGGACTCACAGAATAGACACATTCTGCAAAGCAGTTTTATTTGTTTTTCTCAACTGAGCCACACTATTTTTTTGTTCTTATAATTTCACCTTCGGAAGGCAAATTTCATTTCTGAACCAAAAATTATCAAGGGGATAACTTTGTAAGTTGTATATATACCACTGTGATGTATGCCTAAAACTAATATTGAGTGTTGACTCAAAAAATTTAAAAGGTATTAAAAATAAAATAGAATAAAATAAATAAAATCAGATCTTGTCATTCTTGTGCCTTAAAACTTTAATGGTCTTGATAGCATTTTAACCCACCTGAGGACCCTTTATCCACTTGTCTTCCCTCCTTTGCACTTCAACCAGCCTGGCTCACTCTGCCCTGGGAGTAGAAGGATGGGAGGCTGCTGCCCATGCAACTTATGAACATGCATTTGTTCAGACATCTGAACAGAACTGCAGTTCTATTAAGGAAGAAAATGGAGGGAGGCATCTGCTAGGATCACTCACTCAAAATCAAAGTAAATTTTTCATGACATGGTGATAAAATCACTATGCTCTTGTTCCCATGCCACAACCCAGGGGACCCATGAACTACTGACAGCAAGAAGAAACTCCATGGCCTCTAAGAATCCACAGACCCTCCCTGGAGCCCTGGAGGTCACACAGCTAATATCAGAGTACATATCTTGGACACCTTAGTCCTGGAATGTGGCCTTTTAATACTTTTTAATTCAATTCTTACAATGAAAGCTGGATTTGGGTTCTTTGTACACTGTTTAAAGGTGTGTGAGCACATAGTAGGTGGAAGTTAGACTTAGTATATTTTAAGACATTTGCTGAGTGGCCTCATACTCAGCACTGACATGGAGTTTGAATCTGTATCAATCTAGTGAACATATATGCCACTTGAGTACAACCTGAAGCTCTTTCAGTGACTCAGCCTAATAGGCAGTCAGTGATCCCCTTGATAATTTTTTTGGTTCAGACATGAAATTTGCCTTCCGAAGGTGAAATTATGAGAACTAAGTATCTTGGGACCTTTGCTGATCTGCCCTTGGGCCAAGGGCAAGTACTGGTAAAAGTCAGCATTGGTGTTGTGCTTGGACCTTCATGGCCAGTCATGGGAAGCATCTGACATTGGCCGGTACCAGAGTCCTTCCAAGAGGCCCCAGAACTAAAGCACCCAATGATCAGCTTCAGGCAACATCAGAGCAGGATCCAATTAGCTTCACAAGTGGTATATCCAAAGGGAGATCTCAGATGTACTCTGTGTGGTCAACATATACAAAGTGCCTCATACACCATGGTCAGGGTTAACACTCACAATCATTCAGCCCAAGGGTCAAACACATGTGCAAACAGATAAAAAGAAATCAAGACTGAATTACAATAGGAGAGACTATATAACCCATACAAGGGGAATTCCTGAAGCACTCCGCTCAGGTGATCAAGGAAAAGAGGCCACTGAGTCCCATAGGACACTTACTACATAAGGCCACCCTACTAAGCCTGGGAGACATAGCAGATCTACCTAATACATAGAAACAAATACAAAAATGTAGCCAAAATGGAGCACAAAGAAACATACCCTAAATGAAAGAAAAGGAGACATCTTCAGAAAAAAGCTAAGTTAAGTGGAGGCAAGCAATCTACCAGATAGAGAGTTCAAAATGATATTTATAAGAATGTTCAAATAACTTAGGAAAAGAATGGAGGAAATAAATGATAACTTAAAAAAGAGATAATAAGCATAAAAAAGTGACATAGAAACCATAAGAAATGAAGAATATAATATCTGAAATGAAGAATGCTCTAGAAGGAACTAAAAAGTCAGTTGGATGAAACAGAAGATCAAATCAATGATTTGGAAGAAAACACACAATCGGAACAAAAAGAAAAATGAATTAAAAAAAATGAGAATAGTTTAAGGGACCTTTAGGGCATAAAGTGTAACAACATCCATATCATAGGGTACCAGAAGCAGAAGAAAGAGCAAGGGATTGACAACCTATTTGAAGAAATAATGACTGAAAACTTGCCTAACCTGGTGAAGAAGATAGAAACACAAATGCAGAAAGTGCAGACAAACACAAACAAGATGAACCCAAAGAGTCTCAAAGAAGCATCATAATTTAAATGGCAAAGATTAAAGACAAAGAGAGACAAAAAAAGCAAAATAGGGCAACCGGCAGGAAGGCAGGGGGGAGAGAGTGTGAGTGAATCAGGGAGCGATAGAGGAGTGTGTGGACGTGTATGGTGTGTGTGTGTGTATGAGTGAGGGACAGTTAGATTTTGCAGGTCTTCTAAGGAGCTACCAAACCAGGCAGTCTTAGACGGCGGAGCCCTGCTCCCAGCGCAGACAATCCTGGGTGGCCAGTGCAGGCACGGAGACCATGCCATCTTGAGAAGCAAAGCTGCTTGTGACTAGGATCCTGACCTCAGTGCCACCCAGTCTGGTCTGAGATGCAAACCAGGACCCTGCAGCCACTGGGGACAGAGACCTGCGACCATATCTACGGACCCACGGACACCAAGAATCCAGAGACCTTGGCGGCAGCAGATCTCTGAGACTAACAGAACCTATCCCCCTCCCCACAGGCTTGCAGGCATCACCAGAGTAACTGGTAGCCCCCACCCCCCTGCTCGGACCTCAGCACTGCTATAGGAACTTGAGCCGGGGAGCGCACTAACTTTAGGAATCTGTTCCCTGCAGCACGGGGCTTTGAGCCTAGGAATGCAAGACTCTGTGTGTCTGTTCCCCGAGGTGCAGGGCTGCAGGAAACTGAGCCTGGGAACGCACCATCTCTGAGAGTCTGTGCCCCACAGCGTGGGGCTGCGGGAACTTGTGCCTAGGAACTCACCAACACTGGGAAGCCTGATTCCTGCAGCACAGGGCTTTGAGCCTAGGAGTGCGTGGCTCTGGGTGTCTTTTCCTCAAGGCGTGGGGCTGCAGAATTTGAGCCTGGGAACTGGTGAGCTCTGGAAGTCTGTTCCCCACAGCATGGGCTCTGGGACCCCTATTCTCTGGGCAGGAGGCAGCACCAAGCACCAGTGACTTGACTGTTTCTTATCACTTGTGCCTGGGATCCCTGATTCCCAGTATATTCACACTAAGAGCCAGTGGCTCCAATTCTTGGTGCATGTGCACACGGGGACCCTGATTTTCAATGTGAGGCCATGCAAAGCAACAGAGATGCCAACACTGGATTATAGAGGAACTCTGATTCCTGGCACATGCTAGAACTCTGATTTTCAACACACTCCAGGGGGATCTCGTTTTCAGCTCAATGCAGGCTGAGTCTCTGGTTCTAAGTGCACACACAAGGCCACATTGAGTTGTGGCAACACTGAATCTGAGCAAGCCTGGTTCCCACCAACCAACAACAATCAAACATCTTAGAGTCAGAGCTCTTCAGTGACACTAGGGTGGTGAGAAGCTCCCACTGCACATGGCCCAGGCCCACACAATTCCACATTTGAAACTGCTGGAGACAGTCAGAATGAGGAGACGAAATAATCCCCAGAGGAAAGAAAATGAGGAGTCACCAAGAAATTAAATTAGTGAAATTGAAGCATGCAATATGACAGAAAAATAATTCAGAGTAATGGTTATACAATTCATTCACCGGATGGATGAGAAAATCCACAACCTATGAAAGAATCAGGAAGAAATGAAAAGTGATATAGCTACAATCAAAAACACCATGGAAAGTTTCAAAAGTAGACTAGAAGAAGCAGAGGACTGAATTAGTTAGAAGATAAGGTAGAGAAACAAGCTCAATCTGAACAGCAACTGGAGAAAAAAATTAAAAAGCAGGAGGAGAGTCTAAGGGAGCTTTGAGACACCATGAGATGAAGTAACATACGCATAATAGGGCTGCAAGAAGGACAAGAAGAGCAGCAAGGATTAAAACATCTATTTGAAGAAATAATGACAGAAAACTTCCCAGATATGGGTAAGAAAAAAGTTATACAAGTACAGAGAATGCCAAGTAAGATGAACCCAAGACACCCACACCAAGACATATCATAATAATGTTGGGAAATGTACAAGACAAAGAGAGAATCTTAAAGGCTGCAAGAGAGAGACAGAGAGTTACATACAAAGGATCCCCCATCAGATTATCAAATGATTTCTCAACAGAAACACATCAAGCTAGAAGGGAATGGAAGGAGGTATACAAAGCATTACAAAACACAGGACTGAATCCAAGAATACTCTATCCAGCAAGACTATCAATTAAAATTGAAGGGGGAATCAAGATCTTAGCTGACCAAAAAAAGGCTAAAGAAGTTTATCATTATGAAGCCAGCAACGCAAGAAATGCTAAAGGGATTGCTGTAAAAAAAAGAAATAAAAAGGTAAGAAAGAACACATGCACAAAATATAAATGACCTCATTAAGGGTGTTGGGGATGTGTGAAGAGACTGGACAATAATTGTACACCTATGGATGAGGACAGTGGGGGGGCAAGGACAGAGGTTGGGGTGGGAAATGGGAGGAGGGGAGCTATGGGGGAAAAAAGAGGAACAACTGTAATAATCTGAACAATAAAAATAAATTAAAAAAAAATAAATGACCTCAAACAAGTACCTCTCAATAATAACTTTGAACATAAATGGACTAAATGCTCCAATCAAAAGACATTGACTGGCTGAATGGATAAAAAGACATGACCCATATATATGCTGTCTACAAGAGACCCACCTCAGAACAAGAGACTCACACAGACTGAAAGTGAAGGGATGGAAAAATATCTTTCAGGCAAATGGAAAGGAAAAGAAGTCTGGGGTAGCAATACTAATATCTGACAAAATAGACCTCGAAGTGAAGGCCATAACAAGAGATAAGGAAGGCCACTTCATAATACTAAAAGGATTGATACTTCAAGAGAATATAACCCTGATAAACATATATGCACCCAATGCAGGAGCACCCAAATACATGAAAAAACTCCTGGATGCTATCAAGGGAGAGATTGACAACAATACAATCATAGAAGGAGACTTAAACACACCACTGACTTCACTGGATAAATCCTCTGGACAAAGAAACAGCAATCCTAAATGACTCACTGGATCAGATGGACTTAATTGACATCTTCAGAATATTTCATCCCAAAGCCACGGAATATATATTCTTTTCAAGTGCATATGGGACATTTTAAAAAATAGACCACATATTGGGTCACAAGCAAAGTCTCCCTAAATTCAATAAGATTGAAATTATACCAAGCATCTTCTCAGATCACAATGGCATAATATTAGAAATAAACTACCACAAAAACAATCCAAAAAACTCAAACACTTGGAAGCTGAATAGCATGCTACTAAATAATAATTGGGTTACCAATGAGATCAAAGAAGAAATTAAAAGCACTCTGGAAACTATTGATAATAAAAGCACAACAATCCAAAATCTATGGGGCACAATGAAAGCAGTCCTAAAAGGAAAGTTTATAGCTCTACAGGCCTACCCTAAAAAACAAGAAAAATGATAGTAAATCATCTAACTATACAACTCAAAGAATTAGAAGGAGAGCAACAAAGAAGGTCCAAGTAGCAGAAGGAAGGAGATAATAAAGATCAGAGCAGAAATAAATGACATAGAGACCAAAAAGACAATACAGAAGATCAATGAAACCAAGAGCTGGTTCTTTGAAAGGATAAACAAGATTGATGAACTGCTAGCCAGGCTCACCAAAAAGCAAAGAGAGAGGACACAAATAAACAAAATCAGAAATGAAAAAGGAGAAGTAACAACAGACCCCACAGAAATACAAAGGATCGTTAAAAAATACTATGAACAACTCTACTCCAACAAACTAGACAACCTGGAGGAAATGGACATATTTGTAGAAAAATATAATCCTCCAAAACTCAATCAGGAAGAATCTAAAAATCTTAATAGGCCAATAACTATGGGAGAAATTGAAACAGTAATCAAAAAGCTTCCAGCAAACAAAAGCCCAGGGCCAGACAGCTTCACAGGGGAGTTCTACCAAACATTCAAGGAAGAACTAAAACCTATTCTCCTCAGACTATTCCAAAAAATTCAAGAAGAAGGAACACTTCCCAGCTCATTCTATGAAGCCAGCATCACCCTAATACCAAAACCAGATAAAGACAACACAATGAAAGAAAATTACAGGCCAATATCCCTCATGAATGTAGATGCCAAGATACTCAACAAAATTCTAGCAAATCGGATCCAGCAATACATCAGAAAGATCATACACCATGACCAAGTAGGATTTATCCCAGGGATGCAAGGATGGTATAATATCCACAAATCAATAAAGGTGATACATCACATAAACAAGTTGAGAAATAAAAATCACAGATCATATGAATTGATGCAGAAAAGTATTTGACAAAATCCAACACCCTTTCTTGATAAAAACTCTCAGCAAGGTGGAAATGGAATGATCATACCTCAACATAATAAAAGTAATATATGACAAACCCACAGCCAACATCATACTCAATGGTCATAAACTAAAATCATTTCCCCAAGAACAGGAACAAGACCGGGATGCCCTCTTTCACCACTCCTGTGCAACATAGTACTGGAAGTACTAGCCATTGCTGTCAGACAAGAAGAAGAAGAAAAAAGGCATCCAAATTGGAAAAGAAGAAATAAAACTGTCCTTATTTGCAGATGACATGATACTGTACTGAAAACCCTAAAGACCCATCAAAAAATTATTAGGTTTAATAAATAAATTCGGCAATGTTGCAGGATACAAAATTAATACCAAGAAATCTATGACACTTCTTTACACTAATAGTGAACTTACAGAAAGAGAGATTAAAAAAACAATCCCATTTACCATTGCACCAAAAAATTAAGATACCTAGGAGTAAACTTAACTAAGGTGGTAAAAGACTTATATGTGAAAAACTATAGGACACTGAAAAAAGAGATAGAGGAAGACATAAACAGATGGAAGAACATACTGTGTTCATGGATTGGTAGGATCAATATCATCAAAATGTCCATACTTCCCAAAGCTATCTATAGATTCAATGCATTTTCCATTAAAATACCAACAGCATATTTCACAGATCTAGAATGAGCATTCCAAAAATTCATCTGGAATAAAAAAAGACCTCGAATAGCTGCAGCAATCCTGAGAAAGAAGAACAAAGTAGGTGGGATCGCAATACCAGATATCAAGCTGTATTACAAAGCCACTGTTCTTAAAACAGGTTGGTACCGGCGCAAGAACAGACATATAGATCAATGGAATAGAATAGAGAACCCAGAAATTGACCCAAACCACTATGCCCAATTAACATTTGATAAAGGAGGCCAAAGCATACAATGGAGTCAAGACAGTCTCTTCAATAAATGTCGTTGGGAAAATTGGACAGTTACATGCAAAAAGATGAAACTAGATCACCAACTCACACCATACACAAAAATAAACTCAAAATGAATAAAGGACTTAAACGTAAGATGGGAAACCATAAAAGTCCTAGAGGAATACACAGGCAGCGAGATCGTAAACATGTGCCAAAGGAATTTCTTCACTGATACTGCTCCTAGGGCAATGGAAGTTAAAGAGAAAATAAACAAATGGGACTACATAAAAATAAAAAACTTTTGCACAGCAAAGGAAATCATCAACAAAACAACAAGAAAACCCACTGCATGGGAGAACATATTTGCCAATGATATCACCGATAAGGGTTTAATATCCAACATTTACAGGGAACTCATACAACTTAACAAAAGGAAGATAAACAATCCAATAAATAAATGGACAATGGACCTAAATAGACACTTTTTGAAAGAGGACATTCAGAATGCCAAGAGACATATGAAAACATGCTCAAAGTCATTAATTATACGAGAAATGCAAATCAAAACAATAATGCGGTATCATCTCACACCTGTCAGAATGGCTATCATCAACAAATCAACAAACAACAAGTGCTGGCGAGGATGTGGAGAAAAAGGAACCCTTCTGCACTGCTGTTGGGAATGCAGACTGGTGCAGCCACTATGGAAGACAGTATGGCATTTCCTCAAAAAATTAAAAATGGAACTCCCATTTGACCCTGCGATCCCACTTCTGGGAATATATCCCAAGAAACCAGCAACACCAATCAGAAAGGATATTTGCATCCCTATGTTCATAGCAGCACAATTGACCATAGCTAAGATTTGGAAACAGCCTAAGTGCCCATCAGCAGATGAATGGAATAAAAAACCATGGCATATCTACACAACAGAATACTATACTGCTGTAAAAAAGAAGTAGTTATTACCATTTGTAGCAGCATGGATGGAACTGGAGAGCATTATGCTAAGTGAAATAAGCCAGTCAATGAAAGAAAAATACCACATGATCTCACTTATTTATGGATAATAAAGACCATTATAAATTGATAAACATAAACAGATACAGAAGCAGAATAGCATTGAACAGTCAACCTACAGCTGGAAGGCTGGGGAGGGTTGAGGGGAAGTTAAGAGATCAACTGAAAAGACTTGCATGCATGCATATGAGCATAGTCAATAGACATAAGAAACTGGGGGAAAGGAAGGAAGGGGAAGGTCAAGGGAAAAAAATGGAGACCTATCTAACACTCATTGTAATACTTTAAGCAATAAAACAAAATTTAAAAAAAGCAAAATAACAAAAACAAAAAACTGGTGTTAGTAAAACTAGTTAGTTGGGGGTGGCCTAGATTCATACTTAGACGGAGCTAAGAACTTTAAAAAAAAAAGCTATTTCTGTATTTATTTGATAAAAGTTTAAAAATAAAGTCATGAAAAGAAAAAAAACACAAAGAGAGAATCTGAAAAGCAGCAAGAGAAAGAAAGTTAGTTACCTACAAAGGCACTTCCCTAGGTCTTTCAGCTGATTTCTCAAAAGAAATATTTCAGGCCATCTCAGAATGAAAAATACACAAATTAAAAATTTAAAAAAATCCATGTTTTCATATGTCTCTTGGCTTTCTGAATGTCCTCTTTTGAAAATGGGCAAAGGACCTAAATAGACACTTTTCAAAAGAGGGCATTCAGAAAGCCAAGAGACATATGAAAACATGCTCAAAGTCACTAATCATCCAAGAGATGCAAATCAAAACAGTAATGAGGTACCATCTCACACCTGTCAGAATGGCTATCATCAACAAGTCAACAAATAACGAAGTGCTGGAGAGGATGTGGAGAAAAAGAAACCCTCATACACTGCTGATGGGAATGCAGACTGGTGCAACCACTATGGAAGATAGTATAGCATTTCCTCAATAATTTAAAAATGGAACTCCCATTTGACCCAGTGATCCTACTTCTAGGGATATATCCCAAGAAACCAGAAACACCAATCAGAAAAGATATATGTATCCCCATGTTCATAGCAGCACAATTCACCATAGCTAAGGTTTGGAAACAGCCTAAGTGCCCACCAATAGATGAATGGGTTAGAAAACTGC
>PVJC01039401.1:0-16283 GCA_004026665.1 Murina feae | reverse complement strand
CGGAGCTGAGCTGAAGGGCGCAGCTTCACTTTCGCTTCTGCCGCAATGGAAAGGGCTGTTTACTCAGGTCCGTGAGTGGCGGCCGCCATGTTGGCTGGGCTAATTTGCATACAGCCGCTCTGATTGGCTGGTGGGCGTGGCTTACCCTGTCTCGGAGAAACGGTTAATTTTAATATTTCGCTTTTATTAGTTTAGATATCCCATTTCATATATTTTCCAAGAGTTTGGATGCAGGCGCTTAGGGCCCAGAGCAGAGTGTTGGGGTGAGCTACCTCCATTGGCTGGCGCAGGCGCTTCTCTCCCACCTGGGGTATCCCTGAGCTTCCCCAGAAGTGGGTGGGTAGCTCGCCAGGGGTGCAGGGGGCGGAGGGCGAGGCGTGGGGGGCAAGGCCCTGGGAGGGAGGGTTTCGCTGGAGCTTTAATGGGAAATCTCTCCGAAGGCAGGTCCGCAGGGGCTGTGCTGGGCAGCAGTCCGGGCAGGAGGGAGTGTGCAGGCCGGAGGAGCAGAGGCTGCTCGGAGCCCAGAACTGGACTTCCTCCTGCCTGGGCCTGAGATGAGGGGTCGCAGAGACCAGGATTGGCCTCTCCTCGGCTTGCTCAGAAGGAGAGGAGGCCGGCTCCCATTTCTGGGCATTTGTCCTGGTTTTGAATGCTGACAGCAGTGCTCGGGATTTCTGGTAGTGTGGCAATCAGTGTGCTCTTCAGCAGAGGGCGCAACGTAGTACACTCAGGTGTTCCAAATGGCAGCAAAATAGGAAAGATGACCAAGAGACAACTGAAAAATGCTGCAAGTTACTAATCATCTGAGAGATGCAAATCAGAACAACATTGAGATGTCATACCTCACACCTGTCAGAAGGCTATGATCCAGCAATAAAGCAACAAGTGCTGGTGAGGATGTGGAGGAAAAGGAACCCGCCTGCATTGCTGGGGGGAATGCAGGCTGGTGCAGCCACTGTGGAGAACAGTATGGAGTTTTCTAAAAATCTAAAAATGGATCTCCCACTTGACCCAGTGATCCCACTTCTAGGAATATATCCCAAGAAACCAGAAACCAATCAGAAAGGATATATGCATCCCTATGTTCATAGCAGCACAGTTCACCATAGCTAAGATCTGGAAACAGCCAAAGTGCCCATCAGCAGATGAGTGGATAAAAAAGATGTGGTACATCTACACAATGGAATACTATGCTGCGTAAAAAAGAAAAAACTCTGACCATCTGCAACAGCATGGAAGGACCTGGAGGATATTATGCTGAGTGAAATAAGCCAGTCAGAGAAAGACAAGTGTCACATGATCTCACTCATATGTGGAATATAATGGACAAAATAAACTGATGATCAAAAATAGACCGAGAGTGCACAGGGTGGAGAGGAGAGCTCGGGGCCTTATCCCACCAAGGCGCCGAGCTCCTGAGCGGCTGCTGAGAGTGCCCACCACCCAGGCCTTTGGAGGCACAGAGCCAAGACCTGCGGTTGTGTCAGGGCCCCGATGGGAGGTGGAAATTATTGTCTGCCTGAATCTTCTGACTGTCCTTTGCTGTTGCTTGCCTGACTGTTACTGGACCCCCCCATGTCCGATTGTCCTGGATCCCGAAGATAGTCCGTGTCCAGCACCCGAGTGTTGAGCTGTCAGGTGACTGCTCATGCCGGGATGCTAGTCTTCCTCTTGAGTTCGACCCTGATTGCCCCTGGGATGAGACGTGGTGTCCTCGAGAGGGTGTCTCTGCCCGATGAGAGCCTGATTGTCTAGAGCTGTCTGATACGCCCAGACCAGATCCCTGTCTTCTATTCCCACTTGAGTCTGAATGTCCATAGACAGACTCAGATGGCCCATGCTGGGCTATCTGCCCCCAAAGGGACCCAGAATGTCCAGAGCTAGCTCCTGACTGGCCATGGGCAGCCCCATGGTGGTCTCCTGAAGCAGGCCCTGATTATGTCTCTGAATCTTCCGAGTGTCCTTTGCTATCACTGTTCTGATTAGTGCTAGACCCTAGGTTTCTGGATGTTTTGTCATTAGAGGTGTAATGTTCATACTTCTTTTGTGACTTTTTGTTCTGACCTGTATAGCTCTCTATTGTTCAACTTTCCTCTGTTGAATTTAGCTCTGAAATTATCAGTGTTTTTGTTTTTCCCCCTCCAATTGATTGCCCTTTTTCCTGTATTTTTTTTCATGTGCATATGAGTCACTGTGTCTTGTTTTTTTCAAGTTTGCAAACCATGGTCCTGTGTTTTCATGACTAATTTCATCATCTTTGCCTCTATTTCCCCTGATTGGGCTAACACTTGACTGTCACCTGCTTCCTTGTACTTCAGTAGAATTTGACCTACTTTTCTTTTTCCCCCTTTTGTTGTGATTTCCCCTCCATATGTGTCTCTATGTCTGCAAGTAGATGTATCTCCTTTTTTCTTTTTTCTTTCAGAGATAGACCCAGGCCTTTCCCCTCTTCCTCTTGGGCTCTTGGCTCTTGCTTTTCCCCTTCCATCACTCTCTGAATGCCTGAACTTTCCCTCTCTATCTTCCTCCTCCTTTTATTCCTCCTCTTTTTCTTTAAGTCATGTTCTCCGTGTTTCTTTAAATGTCCCTTCTTTTTCTGCTTTGATCTGATGCTTGGCAATTCGTCTCATTTAGGGTCATAGTAGGTTTCAGCCAACTTTAATATCATCAGAAAGAATTCTTCCGAGTAATTTCTGCTTGTGTCTATGTCAAGGATGTCCATGAAGACATTGGCACTGTCTGGGTCTCCTGGATTCTGTACAGAAATACACAGAAGGGAGGGTCCATTAGGCAGACTCATGTGGTCAAATTAATAGTCCAAAGTCAATTTAGGGAATGTGAATTTTTGCTACTTAAATTGAAATCAAATCAGGTGTTTTTTTTCTTAATATAGTGTAGCTTATTGTGACTCTGCAGAAAATTAGAGGAAATAGAGTAAAATAAAGAAATGTTAAATACATGCAACATGAAAAGATTTGTTAGCCAAGGTCTTCTTTTTCCTACTTCAAATATCAAAATATTATAAAGCCAATAATTGAACTATCTTTTAAACATACTATCGTAATATTCATTATGTAGGAAGAATATCATGAAGGTGTAACTAATTGGTATTTATTTCTTTGTCATTAAATAGTCATATTAATTAAATATTCATATTCATATTAAATATTCATTAAATATCCTTCAAAAGAAAAATAGATCCTGGGCGCTAGCTGGTTTGGCTCAGTGGATAGAGCGTTGGCCTGTGGACTGAAAAATCCCAGGTTTTATTTCTTTCAAGGGAACATGCCCAGGTTGTGGGTTTGATCCTCAGTGGGGGATGTGGAGGAGGTGGCTGATTAGTGATTCTCTCTCATCATTGATGTTTCTGTCTCTCTATCCCTTTCTCTTCCTCTCTGAAATCAATAATAATAATAAAAATATATCCTATCTAATAAAAGGGTAATATGCAAATTAACTCTCACTCCATCCCAAAAGCTGACAGCACCCATAGTCACAAGATGATGGCACCCAGTCCTCTCAGCCCCACTGTAGGGGCGGCCACTGAGAGCTGGCAGCATGAGCGGCCTGGTGAGATGCTTGCTTTGTTGCCATGGCAATGAGGCAAGCATTCCACCCTGGCCACGGAGGGCTTCTGGGCAGCGGATGCAGAGCGCCTGGGGGAGTGGTGAGGGTAACTCTTGGTCATTGCCCCGGTGACAATGCAAGTGTTCTGCGCCTGGCCACGGATTAGCTTCTGGGTCACAGAGAGCCTCTGGGCAGCGGGTGCTGAGTGGCAAGGTCCCGCAGAGAGCTACGGGCGTACAGATTTGTAATTTATATATACATATATAAAAAGCCAGTGACTAATACCATAACGACCAGATCAACCAGTCACTATGATACCCAATGTGGCCAGCAAACGCCCAATCAGGGGACGGGGCCAGCCGGCCAACTTCCTGCAGCCCCTCCCCATGGCTGGCCCTGCCACTGATGGGCCCCCATTACCCCGATTGGTCCGCAGCCCCTCCCCTCAGCAGCTCTACCCCCAGTTGGCCTCCCCACTCTGTTCAGGGGCAGGGCCAGCCAGCCAAGCACCCATTGACTCTCCCCCATCCTGATTGCCCCCTCACCCCATATGGGGGTGAGGCCAGTCGGCCAACCTCTTGCTGTCCCCTCCTCTCAACAGGCCCAGCTCCGATCGGCCCCAGTTGGGGCCAGGCTGGCCAGGTCACACTCGTGCACAAATTTGTGCACTGGGCCTCTATTCCTGTCTAATAAAAGAGAAGCATACAAATTGACAATACCTCTGCTATGCCCACAAGCTATGCCTATCAGCCAACCCAACCAAGATGGTGGCCAGAAGCTACGAAGCTGGAGCAAGCAGGAGGCTTGGGTTGCCCCACGGTGGAGGAAGCCAAGCTTCCTCTCGGCCCTGGCCAGCTGTGGCCACCACTCAAGGCTACAAAGTTTCAATTATAGAAGATAAATAAGTCCCAGATACCTGCTTCCATCCAGCCTGGCCTCTGCTCACAGAGGTGCTGGAAAAAGAAAAAGGAAAAAAGGAGGGGCTGGGAGCTTGGGTTGCTGAGGTGCGTGGCCAACCTGCAAACAACCATCAGCCCCTCACACAGGCTGGCCAGGCACCCCAGTGGGGACCCCCACCCTGAAGGGGCTGTGACCAACCTGAAAATGGCCCTCAGCCCCTCAACCAGGCTGGCCACACCCCCATGGAATACGAGTCCCCACGAGGGGGCGTGGCCAGGCTGAAAACAGACATCAGCCACTCACCGAGTCTGGCCACACCCCCATAGGGTGAGGGTCCCCACTGGGGGGCTTGACCAGCCTGAAAACAGCCATCAGCCTCTCACCCAAGCTGGCCAGGCATCCCAGTGGGAACCCCCACCTTGAAGATCGGTGGCCAGCCTGAAAACTGCCATCAGCCACTCACCCAAGCTGGCCAGGCACCCCAGTAGGGACCCCCACTTTTAAGGGGCTGTGGCCAGCTTGAGAACGGCCCTCAGCTCCTCACCCAGGCTGGCCATACCCCCATGGAGTAAGAGTGCCTACTGAGGGTTGTGGCCAGCCTGCAAACAGCCATCAGCCCCTCATCCAGGCTGGCCAGGCACCCCAGCAGGAACCCCCACCTTGATCTGGGACACCCTTAAGGGAAAACCAGCAGGCCTCCACCTGTGTACCATGCCTCTATCCTATATAATAAAAGGATAATATGCAAATTAACCCCAACAGCAGAATGACTGGGAATGACTGGTCACTATGACACACACTGACCACCAAAGGGCAGATGCTCAATGCAGGAGCTGCCCCCTGATGGTCAGTGTGTTCTTCAGGGGGAGCTTTGCTCAGCCACAGGCCAGGCTGACAGGTGCCAGCATAGTGGTGGTGGCGTGAGCCTCTTCCGCCATCTCAGCAGCACTAAGGATGTCGAATGCAGCTCAGGCCTGCTTCCCGCTGGCAAGTGGACATCCCCCAAGGGCTCCTGGCTGCCAGAGGGATGTCTGACTGCCAGCTTAGGCCAGATCCCCCAAGGGAGCAGGCCTAAGCCAGCCGGTGGACATTCCCTGTGGGGTCCCAGACAGAGAGGGCACAGGTCGGGCAGAGGGACCCTCCGGGTGCACAAATTTTTGTGCACTGGGCTTCTAGTATATATATAAAAATAGATCTAGCGTCATAAAAGCATGAATAGACTCTTTAACCACAGAGGGAAGGCAGGGAGGCTTGGTTGAAGAGATCAACAAATGAACTTATGTGCATGTATGCATCACCCATGGACACAGACAAATGGGTGGTAAGGGCCTAGAAGGGGAGAGGGCAGGACCACTGGAATAGGTTAATGGGGAGAAGGAGGACCAATGTGATATTTTCAACAATAAGCTTTAAAAAAACAAAAGCAGTAATGAGGTTGGTTTTCCCTAACAGAAACTAAAGAAAGTATTCTTTATTCTGGAAGTGTATGTTTCCTCAGGTTTCAGGGTTACAGTGTCCTTTGTTTAAGAGTGACGGTGATTACAGAGGGCACATATATGCCTGGGGAGTGGGTTACGAACATGCCTGATGGCTCCCAGGAGCTTACGTGCCAGCTTGCCTCCAAGTTGTGAGACCTGAACAGCGAGGGCACTGATTAGCAGAGGCTCTCTAATTAGGGATGTGGCCCCTAACTTGACGCTGCCCCTCTGGGATGCCAGGGTCCTGAAAGCAGCTTTGGGATAGGAAGAAAGCAGGACTAAATGGGGGCGGAGACACCTGACACCTTTCCTCATGTTCTAAGGCTGAAGCTCAATCTTGGGTTCACACTCCATCGTGGGTTCACACCCAGTGGTCACAGCTAGTTCGCACCCCAGTGCAGATTTCACACCCCACTGCCAGGTTTAGAACCACTGCCGGTTCACACCCCACTGCCAGTTCACACCTGACTGCCAGGTTCACAACCACTGCCGGTTCACACCCACTCTGGTTCACACCCACTGCCAGTTCACACCCCACTGCCGGTTCACACTCACTTCTGGTTCACATCCACTGCCAGCTCATACCCTACTGCTGTGTTCACACCAACTGCCAGTTCACACCCCACTGCCAGGTCACACCCACTTCCGGTTTGCACCGCCAGTTCACACCCACTGCCAGTTCATACCCCACATGACAGTTCACACCAACTGTCAGGTTCACACCCACTGCCAGTTCACACCCACTGCTATAGCTAGGTTCCAGCCCACCCAGCCTGCTGTGTCATCAAGAAGCAGGGAAACAGTAGATGAGCCACGTTCTGGCACAGAGGCTGCTTCTGTTCTTACCTGGCATGAAAGGAGTGGCCATCAACCTCCTGTTGGCCTTTCCAATTTCCTTTCATTTTACTGGTTTACAGAATTGGGAAGCATGGGAACGACTGCAAGCAGAAATCCAAAGGCTATTTCTTTGGAGTCCTGGAAAATAGTTCCTTCTTTGGGACACTAAACCTCTCTGAATAAAACTGCTGTTTTATCGATCATTTTCTGTTTCGCCCTCGCTTTGAGCTGAGGGTGAACCGTGCCACCGGGGCCCAGGAAGCCCTCGTCCACACGAAGGTTTGAGAGTGCGGCCTTTCTGGCTTTGCTCTTTCTGGATGGGAGGAGGTTCTACTGTTGTTGGAGTGTATGTCGCACGGGTGGAGGAAGGACGAGAGGAACCAGGTGGGTTTCACAAATGAATGAGAGTCCGAGACCTTTTGCAGTTCTGTTATATTTCGAAGAGCAGAGGACTGGAGTTTCTGGGGGAAGGTGACTCTGGTGGAATCTGTGTGTTGTGGGGGGAATAGGCCCCCCCCCCAATGCTTCAGATTTAAGGGTCATAGTCGTTTCTGAGCGACAGGAGGCGAGCACCATGGCCCTAACTTCTGTGTTGATTTTGTCTCTTAGGTCAGCCTGAATGATTCCCACAACCAGATGGTGGTGCACTGGGCCGGAGAGAAGAGCAACGTGATCGTGGCCTTGGCCCGAGACAGCCTGGCCTTGGCCCGGCCCCAGAGCAGCGACGTAAGTCTCGGTGTTTCTCTGCATCCTCTTCCTCTGTGCCGCCAGCATGTCCCTTTGTGACCTGCCAGGGTTCTCATTCCAGAAACAATGGGTCACTGGAGAAGGGATGGCATGAGTGACAGAGAAGAGAATCCAGAAAATAATAAACTGCCCCTTATTTGTTGACCACAGGGTCATGCAGTCAGTTGCCAACGGATCATGTGACACGTGATTACTTTTGCGAGGTGACAGGGTGCAGTCTGGTGGTTGTATCTGTTCACAGTGTCGGGAGTGCCTTCAGGGCAGAGTGTAGGTCTGCTCACAGCCTCATGGCCCTTCCCTCCTTCCAACACCTTACAATTGGGTGCCCTGTTGAATCAGGTTCACTCATATTCTTTTTTACATTTTTATTTCTTAAAATTTTTACTTTCGTTAACCCTCACGTGAGGATATTTTCCTCACGTGATTTTTAGAGAGCTTGGAAGGGAGGAGGAGAGCCAGAGAGAGAATCATCAGTGTGAGAGAGACACATTGATTGGTTGTCTTACACTCGCCCCGTCCAGGGCCAGGGATCGAGCCTGCAACCAACACATGTGCCCTCGGCCGGAATTGAACCTGGGACCCTTCAGTCCAAGGGCCGATGCTCTATCCACTGAGCTAAACTGGACAGGGTGATTCACTCACATTCTTAATTCCCACAGTTGCCTTATACAGTGCTTAGCAGTTGGGTGCCTTGAAGATCCGAGACCAAGCGCCACATGCGAGAAGTCCTGCGGGAGGCCTGCGCGCAGGTCATGGGCAGGAGCGAACCTGTCTCCATGCTGACGGCATTGTCTACCTCCACCAAGAATCATGGCCTCCCACTTTTCTTAAAGTACATGGCCCTCGGGGGCAGTGTGTCATTTATCCACTCCCAGTGGAGATGCAGGTTCAGGAAACATTCCCTGTAACCTCGTCGAGCATGGTGACTGGCACTTGGCCTCGATGTCCGGGACACGGGGCAGTGGAAGGACTTTGCGAGCTGGAGCAGAGACTGCCCAGGCGTGGCTCACTCTGGGTGCCGAGCAGGAAGCAGGAGCAGGGCCCAGTGTTGCCAGATCTTCTGAAGTTTCGAGAGAAGCTCAGAGATCCGGATTTCTGTATGAAAACTGCTGATTCGTACAGTTGGCAGCTAATGTGTAGTTCTTGCATACAACCTGTAAGCCAGGTAAACGCATGCGGGCCAGCTGGCCCTGGGCCTCTAGGCTGTGGCCTCTGCTCCAGAATCCCACTTGCCGGGGGAGGAGCAGCTGCTGTGTACCAGGGCTGCGTGTGGGACAGGCACTCTGGTCATTGGGTGCTCTGGCCAGAGGACGCCTCCTGGGAAGAGCCACCATGTCACGTGAGCCTAAGCACGCAGTCGCCATTCCTGAGTCTAGGAGGTCCCTTGTGTGTCCACTCTCTGAGTTGGATTTGCTTTTGGGTGGGGGCACCTGGAGGCAGCCCCAGGAGCTGTTTCCCAGTGGAATTGGGGAACCTGCAGACAGGGAGGGAGAGACAGGGCTGGACCAATGCACAGCTGTGTCCATAGGGGGTGCGGCGCAGGGGCCAGTGAATGCCTGGACCGACAGCCACTGTGGGTGTGGTGGCCTGCAGCAGGCAAGCCTTGTGGGGCCATCACTTTAGCCTGTTGACAAATGCGGCCTGGTGTGAAGCCCAGCGTGTGGATGCTCGCTGGCCCGTGGGGATCTGTGGGCACCTGTCGGGGTCAGCATAGTCTCTGTCACAGATATCACCTCCAAGCGCAGGACATGGCTCTGTGCCCTGCTGTACTGAGAAAATCCTCCTTAGAGATGTTTTGTTGTTAATCCTCATCTAAGGATATTTTTCCCATTGATTTTTAGAGAGGGAGAGGGGGGGGGGGAGAGGGAGGGGAGAATAGGGCGAGGGAGAGAAACATCTATGTGAGCGAGACACATCTATTGGTTGTCTCCTGCACACACTTGGACCAGGGCTGTGGATCGAACCTGCAACCCACCTATATGCTCTTGACCAGGAATCAAACCTGAGGCCTCATGCTCTAACCACTGAGCACACCAGCCAGGACTTCCTTAGAGTTTTTATGCAATCAGAAATTTTTTGCCTAGATAATATTTTTTGTGAGACAGGTAAAGAAAGACCTTCACGGCTGTTTATGGTTTTGCTGGAGAAACAGGAGATAGAGAGATTCAGTGACTCACATGGGGTTCTTCATGTGTCTGGGAGGTTTGGGGCTAATGAGAATCGATACTTAGCATGTGAAGATGTAATGTTGCTACGGGTGAAGCTGACCTGGGTTTCAGCACTGGGAGTCCCCATTTGGGACCACCCTCCATCCCAGATGAGCCAGGGTGGTTGGTGTTGCCAGTCCTCAATCCATTTCTTCCTCTGTCTGGATATTGGAGTGTATCTGGGAGGAACCACTGGACATTTGAAGTGATACACTGTTCTGGAATGAAGGAAACCTAAGAATAAATGGGAAGGAAATCTAATGCTCAGGGACAGTAATTAAGGATGGCATGTGTACAATCTGCATTAAGGAATTGGCAGATGAAACTAAGATGTTCTGACGTGAAAAGTTAATGCAGAAATAAACGATGGCTCAGGCAGGAGCTGCTGGTGTCAAATCAGTGACATTCACATCTCCCCTGGAGGAGCCGGTGGTGTGAGGCCCAGCCGTGTCCTGGGGAAGGGAGCTGTGAGTGTTGGGATGGCCAGCATGTGCACATTCAGAATAGAAAGGGGATGGGCCTGGGGCTGGGATCCGAAGGTTTGCTATTAAACCAGGAAATCAGTGGGTGAACATGTCCTTTTTCTTCAATACCCAGTTGTAACTAAGTGATTGTTAATATCATCTTATCTAATAAAAGAGTAATATGCAAATTAGGTGTCACTCTGTCACAGAGATGGCCACTCCCATGGCCACAAGGTGGCGGTGCCCAGTCCCACTCAGCCCCGCCACTGAAGTGGTCAGACCTGTTAGCCAGGCAGGTGGCGGGGGAGGTGGGAGGTCCCCTGTCCAGGCCAGAGGCCTTCACCAGAGGCCTCAGGCATGGGCAAGGGCAGAGCTGGTGATTGGAGGGGTATGAGGGTGCCCTACCCAGGCATAAGGCCTGGCTCAGCCTTATGCCAGGGTAGGGGTAAGGCCGGAGGTAGCAGGGACCTGGGCTCTGCAGAACCGGCAGTTGGAGGGGCAGGGGCAGAGCCGGTGATCAGAGGGGCAGGGGTGGAGCCTGCGATTCCAGGGGTCTGGGCACGGGAAGAGCTGGTAATGCAGGCCAGGCCTGTAGCCTTGGCCACAGGCTGCAGTGGGGCAAGGGCAGAGCCGGCAATGGCAGGAGGCAGGATCAGAGCCAGTGATCGCAGAGGCCTGGGCTCTGTGAAGCCGGCGATCAGAGGGGCTTGGGGGTCTTCTGCCCAGGCAAAAGAGTATATGCAAATTAACCCTCACTCAGTCACAAAGATGGCGGCAGTCAGCGAGGCAGGAGGCTTTCGTTGCCCTGGTGATGGAGGAAGCCAAGATTACCACCTGCTCTGCGGGCCCTGAGGTCTGCTCAAGGCAACAAAGTTTCAATTATAGAAGTTAAATAAATCCCAGTTACCTGCTTCTAGCCCACAGTCATGGCCAGCCTGATAATGGCCCTCAGCCCCTCACCCAGGCTGACTAGGCATCCCAGTATAGACTTCCACCCTGAAGTGGGTGTGGCCAGCCTGAAAACAGCCATCAGCCCCTCACCCAGGCTGGCCAGGCACCTCAGCAAGACACCCTTCAGGGCAAACCAGTCGACTCTCACCTGTGCACCAGGCCTCTATCCTATATAATAAAAAGTTAATATGCGGATTGACCCTAACAGCAGAACCACTGGGAATGACAGGTCACTATGACACACACTGACCACCAGGGGGCAGACGCTCAATGCAGGAGCTGCCCCTGGTTGTCAGTGCACTCCCACAGGGGGAGTTCTGCTCAGCCACAAGCCAGGCTGACGGCTACCAGTACAGCAGTGGTGGTGGGAGTCTCTCCTGCCTCCCCAGCAGCGCTAAGGATGTCCGGCTGCAGCTTAGGCCTGCTCCCTGCTGGGAAGTGGACATCCCCCGAGGGCTCCTGGGCTGCCAAAGGGATGTCTGACTGCCAGCTTAGGCCCAATCCCCTGGCCTGATCCACACTGACCACCAGGGGGCTGACATTCAATGCAAGAGCTGCTCCCTGGTGGTCAGTGCACTCCCACAGCCAACCTCCTGCAGCTGGCCAACATCCTGTTGGGCCCCGATTGGCCCCCATTGCTGGCCAGGCTGAGCAACTCCACCCGTGCATGAATTCGTGCACCAGGCCTCTTGTAGTGAATTATCAGGCTTGCTTTTGATCCACTGATTATGTTCAGTATATGTCACGTTGCACAGGTAGTGAAGTCTAGGTATAGGATGTCAGATGGTCCACCTGCCATCCTGACCTGAGGTGTAGTGGCTTCCACCTGTTGGCTTTGGGGCAGGCAGTGAGGTCGGAATCCTGCTGAGCCCGGTCACCTGTGTTACCTCTGCAGGTGACTGACCTGCTTATCCTGCTGTCTTCCCTGGAGGTATTTCACAGCTGCACTTGCCGCACAGGGTTGTGGTAGAGCCACCTGAGCGCCTATGGGAAGATGTTGGGATAAGACCCGCCCATGAGCACTCAAGGAGCAGCCCTCCTGGGGTTTATCCCTGCGGACCGGGCCAGGGGGCCTGGGCCAGGCTCTGCTCTGTGGGCTCACCTCGGGCAGGCTTGACCTCCCAGCGCTCTGCATTTCCCCCTTGGGCAGGCGCCTCTGTGAAGACCCACGAGGAGTTTTCTGTCTTCTGGAACATTGTAGGAACAGACTTCCCAGTAGAGGGATGAGGCATTGGGTGACCTTTTGGGGATATTTCCACAGATGGCAAAACACCTTCTCCATCCTTACCCGCAGCCCACTGCTTCCTGTCTGCCTCTGGATGCAGTTTGTTAAACACGGAACTCAGCCTGCGGAGCAAGTGATCCTGTTTCCACTCGACTGGCTTCCTCTCCAGGGATCCTGTCTCCCCAGAGCAGGGGCTGCCTGCTTCCAGGCTTTCTGTCCAGGAGCCAGGGACAGGCAGGCACCCCACTTCTCCTTTGTGGGTTATCTTGTCGCACCCAGGGACCACAGTCAGGAGCTGGCACACGATCATGATCGAGGCAGGATGTTCGAGAGGATGGCTCTCTCCACCACGCTTCTCACTAACTCTTTTTTCCTCCCCGCTTCCCTGTCCCAGGTGTACGTGTCTTACGATTATGGGAAATCGTTTCAGAAAATCTCTGAGAAGCTGAACTTTGGTGCGGGAAACAGCAGCGAGGCGGTGATCGCCCAGTTCTACCACAGCCCTGCTGACAACAAGAGGGTGAGGAGGGTGGGGGGCGCTGGGACTTCATGGGCTGTACTTCAGGGAGAGGGTGCATTCGGAGGCTGGGCGAGGGGCTGCTTTGTCATCTTTGCAGCATGACTGGTGGCCAGTGACGGTTTTTCTGTTTTCCTGGGAGTCTGAATAGAGTGCAGTGCTCAGGTGGATCCAACATACCCAAGCCAGCCAGGTGCTGGCAGACAGGGTCCAGGCAAACAGTGGCTGGTGAAGGCACAGAAAACCTGCCAGCTGATAACTGGTGGCTCATAGGTGGCAAAGGTGTTGCCAGTCCCCAGGCCTTCTCTTGCAGTCTAATTGGGGTCTTCCAGACTGGCTGCTGCGCTCTTTTCTTGGCATCACCCCCTCTTCTTACCTGCGTGCAGGTGACAGGACAACCCCCCTTACCTACCTGTAAGTGTCAGCACCCCCTCCTCTTAACTACCTATAGGTGTCAGCACCCCCTCCTCTTACCTACCTGCAGGTGACAGGACACCCCCTCCTCTTACCAACCTGTAGGTGTCAGCACCCCCTCCTCTTACCTACCTGTAGGTGACAGCACCCCCTCCTCTTACCTACCTGTAGGTGTCAGCACCCCCTCCTCTTACCTACCTGTAAGTGTCAGCACCCTCCCTCGCCTGACATGGTGGGCAGAGGGGGCAGTGGATTTCCCAGCGGCTGTGGCATTCCTGCAAGGCCTGTCAGAGACGAGACCCAGCTGTGTACAGGCTGAGGGCAGGCCTTCTCTGTCCTGGCTTCCGTAGCCACCTTTCGATTGTGACTGAGTGGTTCACCAGCGAGAGAGAAGGTGGTGCCAACTGGAAAAAAACTAGGCTTGACTGTTAGAGAAATGCTCACCTGTTCGGGTTCAAATAACAGACTCAGACAGAAGTGTGGAGGAAACGAGACCTTTAATACCATCTTGCAAGAGCGGGTGTGCAGTGATCACAGGCTATTAGAGGGTGTGAGTCCCTCCTCCGGCTCCTCATTGGCTGAGCACCTGGGGTCACCTGTCCCCTCATAGGTTGCCTAGGTCTGCTCTCTCCCGTTGGGCCATTTAAGAGAATGGGCTGCGGCTTTTTCCAGACGCCTCTAGATGTCTAGTTGAGATGGACACCTCGGGAGTTTCCTCCATGAGGCTGGCCCATGTGCACAGATCTTTGTTCTTACATCCTTTTCCCTCCTCCCCACGTTCTGTTTGCCCTGGGGAAACTCAGGGACTGTTTCCATCAAAAGCTGACCATGCTGGAGGTGGACCTCAGAGGCCCACTTCCCACAGAGGCTCGTTATCTGGTTAAACGCAAGCCCATCCTATGCGCGTGCCTTCGCTGAGTCCCACTGGGTGTGCACCTGCCTCCCTGGGCGTGTGGAGACGGTGACAGAGCAGGAGGTGGGAGCCTTCAGGCCTGTGTGCCAGGCGCTCACTGCGGGAGGGTGTTGGCGGCTCCGCCAGCCCGCTCTAGCTGCTCCCTCCTCTGCAGTACATCTTCGCAGATGCGTACGCCCAGTACCTCTGGATCACATTCGACTTCTGCAACACCATCCAAGGCTTTTCCATCCCGTTCCGGGCAGCCGATCTCCTCCTGCACAGCAAGGCCTCCGACCTCCTCCTGGGCTTCGACAGGTCTCACCCCAACAAGCAGGTAAGAGAGTGTTGGGATGTAACCGGGCGGGGCTCCGCCAGGCTCCTCCTCTGCCTCTGTCCCGTGGACTGCATGTCCTTTGAGTCACCTCCCTCGCCCTTCCCTCCTCCGCCCACTAGCTCTGCCTCTGTCACTGTTGTGCTCTCCCTGGCGAAGGAATACACCTGAGCCAGGGCGCACCTAGCCCCTGGCAGGCCCCATTCCTATGTCTGATGCCTTCTCTGGGCGGGAACCTTTGTCAGCCTCAGAGAGCAGTGAGGGAGCCTGGTGCCAGTGCTGCTGGGCCGCCTGCCACATTCCTGTTGAACCTTTTCTCCCCTCTGCCTTACACACCGCTGTTGCCTCCATGTACTTGAACTTACCAGTAACATCGTGTTCTCTTAGTGTGCATGTGCCTGTGCACATAACATAAATGTGTGTGCTTTCCTCTGTTAATCAAAATTCGAGGGAGGGAGGGTGAGCGATGGGGAAAGAGAACTGAGTAGCACTTACATTTCAGGGTTGAAACTGGCGAGCCGGGAAGATTATCTGGCATAGCCTTGTGAGACCTGCAGGTCCTGGAGGATTGGATCTGTGATAAGTTTTGAATGACTGCTCAGAGCAAGCTTGGGACATTCCTTTTTCTTTACAGGTTGTTTAGCCAAAGCATGATCTGTTTACCTTCATGTGCATAGGGGGAACCTCAGTGTGGGCAGGACCAGCTCACCAGTGCGGGTGGGTTATGACCGTCTGTGGTCTCCTGCTTCTCACCACAGGGCTGTCAGGCCGGAGGGGTGCAGAGTGCCTGGGGACGGTGAGGGCTTCGGCGGGTTACTTGCTCATAGCGCCCCCTCCTGTGTGGTCCTTTCTGATCCTGTATTTGACCAGCATCCTCTTCGTCTCCATTACTGCCATGGCCTTTGCACAGTTTTTTATTTTTATTTATTTATTTTAATCCTCACCTGAGGATATTTTTCCATTGATTTTGAGAGAGAGTGGAAGAGAGGAAAAGACAGAAACATCGATGTGAGAGAAACACATCAGTTGGTGGCCTCCTGCACGTGCCCTGACCAGGGCTTGGGTCGGGGAGGAGCCTGCAATTGAGGTACATGCCCTTGACCACAGTCAAACCCGGACCCTTTGGTCTGCAGGCTAAACCGGCTGGGACTCGTTGTATAGTTTTACGGACTCTCTCCCAGGTGAGGAGCGCCAGGCATTAGTGCTTTTGTTTTTAAAATTATCTGAGGGCTGGTCTTGAGGAAAAGAGTTTCTGATAATCCACAAGTGGAAGACAGTTCCCAGGCATTTCCTTCCGCTGTCTGTGGAGACCTTCGTCACTGGAGGAAACCCAGCAGTGCGGTGGGCTCCCCTCCAGGCTGCTCTCTGGCAGTGACGCGCTGGCTGTGGTGGGCCTGGTGCTGTCCTCATAGCCGCCACCTCTGCGGCGGTTTCAGTGGGTTTGGCCGAGCCATTCAGGTCATGCTGCTTCTCACCTCACAGCCACTCTTATCACTTTGGTCTTCACAGCTGTGGAAGTCGGACGATTTTGGCCAGACCTGGATCCTGATTCAGGAGCATGTGAAGTCCTTTTCTTGGTAAGTCCTGTCAGCTAAGAAGATGAATTCCATAATACCCTTTTTCCAGTTCAGATCCTGCACGGGGTGGGGGTGGGAGGGCCAAACCTCCTTCACCTAAAATGTGGAGCCTTTGGGCAAGTGGTGCATTCTCCTTAGGGGGAGGGTAACAGGTGGTGCATTCTCCTTAGGGG
>PVJC01039400.1:0-16254 GCA_004026665.1 Murina feae | reverse complement strand
TTTTTTTTTTTTTTTGGTTTGGTTTGGCTTCAAAGTCATGCCTGTGCTAAATCTAACCAATCTGCAGCTTAGTAGAGTATGACATGATCTCCCAGCTGACGAACCAGGTGTGTGGAGTTGTGAGAGGGGGTGGTGAAGACAGATGTCAATGAGTCACATCCTCTCTTTGGAGACTGACTGTTAGGAAGCTGAGGAAGGGAGATGTTTGCCAACTCAGGGACAGGGCTCAGAAGGCACCTTTACTTTGACTTCACAGAGAACCTGAGCCAGCCTCCTGGGATCCTCTTGTTTATAAATATTGTGGAAAGGACTTCAGTGGATACCTTCAAGCAATAGAGATTTTATCAGAATAAGTATTTGGTTTGCATTTTTTATTTTTAAAATACTTTCATGCATTTTAAGTGTTTAATCTTTTTCATTTTTCCCCAGTGCTAATTTTTGTACATTAACAATTTGAACCAGTGCTTTGTTATTTCTTGATCTTTATGAGTTATTTTCAGAAGTACCAAATAAAGGCCTTACAAAATTACAAAAAGGTCAGCTGGTGATTTAGATTCATATGCTTAATAGAGAACATTGATTCTATGGAAAGCAAATTAAGCATAAAGATAGATACAGATACAGATATAAATGCACTTTGGCCTGTGAAATTGACCCAGCTTAGAAACAAAAATCAAGTGTTAATCAGAAAGAAAGTTTAAATCATTATCGTTTTACTAAATCACAATTTAGTAGCACAATATGAAAAGCACTAATACCTTTTATGCCAGGAATCACATTTTTAGAAATTTATGCTAAAGATAAATTTAGAAATGTTGACAAATCTTTGTGAATGAGGATGTTTAAGTAGTCTTATTTTTATAAAAATCAAAAGTTAAAGACTCAAATGCCCAATGAGTAGGGTTTAGCTAAATTAATTAGAGTAGTTCTATTCAATCAAAAGCCAAACAGCCTTTACAGTCATATGTTTGAAAACATTAAGTTGCATGGGAAGATGCACATAATCTAAATGTTAATTTAAAAAAAAAGCATAGAAAATGTTGCAGATGCTGTATGAACCTGCATTTAAAAAATCCACCTACATGCATTTTAGAAGACGGGAAGGAACTACAGCAGAATGTCCACAATGAACTCTGGGCTGTGTGGTAATGGGTGATTTTAATTCATCCTATTATTATCTTATTGCCTCATTTATAAAACTTTTATACAGAACATGTGTACTTTTTATCAGAAAAACAAAAAGTCTTATTTAAGAAGAGTGCCTCCCCCCAGTGGAAGTTAATCTCTCTTTTCCTCTCTGGCTTTCCCTCTCTTCTCATTGATTTGGTTGATATGCCAATCACAACCGCCTGCTCTGCATTGTACTTATGTGGCCATATTTCTATCTTCTTTGGTTGATTATGAGGCCTGGGGCTTTGCATTTCTCACAATCCCTAGAAATTTACATTTATCACCTAATAAATATTCATGTATTTGAAGAATTAAATTGAGTTATTTCCTTTCTTCTAGCACTGCCTGTATGCACGTAGAAACAGAAAAATTGCCTCGTGGTTAAGATTTGTTCATTAACAAACCATGAAATGAATACTGTACATATACTATTGGTGATTAGGATTTTCATATTGAATTTAGTCTTATGTTTATATCTGAATGTATTTTCACCAAAAAAAATAAAATGAGTATGAAAATCCATATTTTGCTGATTTATAAAATGTACATTTCACCTGTTCTCTTTCTGTGGTCCTTTCCCAGCCTTTTCTTTAGATTGTACTCTGTCCAATATTCTAATCAATGGATACCTGGGTTTATTCATCAGATATACTGAACAGAAAAAAGGTGGCCTGGATACTGTGAGAACGAAAAGCACAAACTAATTTTTGATAGAGTAATCTGAAAACAGGGAATTTGAAATGAAGTATTTATTCATGAACAGTTTTTTTTCTTAATTTTTAGAAAGAGAGAACCTGCTTGCATTATGCTGTAAGGAAAAAATTTACCTTCTTTGATTATCTACTCATTATCCTCTTAATGCCTGTCCTGCTCATTGGATATTTCCTCATGGTGAGTACACTTGGGAGTGCCTAGAGTCAATGAGTAGGAAATCAGTAGCATCAAGGTTTGCGGGGCCAGTGAGAGGAAAAGGAATAGTAACAGAATAAGCTCTTGGCTTGTATTTTATAAGTGACATTTCCAACAGACATGCGACATTGTGATTAAAGAATAAAGCAAGGAGGAAGGTAGCTAAATAAATTAATCAATAGTACATGGGAACATAGGGGATTAAAATGAAGCCCATTAATTGAAATAATCCAGACATAAGATGAGGAAAAAGTTTGTAAACAAACCTCTTGTACTTGCTGTTTGTAATAGGTCTCCAAGACAAAGCAGAATGAGACTCTTGTCCGAATGCTCCTCGATGCTGGCGTGGATGTGAATGCCGCAGACTGTGTAAGTCTGTACTTTTAGCCGCTGTGGAATAATATTAGAAAATGGCATTTGTAGGTAGTGTACTTGTCATGTATAAAGTTACTTGCCTTATTTTCCTTGACACTTTTGCATTTCTTTTTTGTTTTTTCACTGCCAGTTAGGTGATCTTGAGGTTGTTGATATACTGCCACGAAACTCTTGGGAACAACATCTTTATTGGCTGTAGAACTTTTTTTTTTAGAAAACTGCTCCACCATTTGTGAGAAGTTAAGGCAGAGGAAGGCTCTGATAACAAAATTCTTCCTTGGTAGTAAACCCAAGCTTGCAACTTTTTACCTGTGTGCATTTTGGCAAGTTACAAACTTCCTGGACGTCCTGTTTCCTTCTCTGTAACACGAGCATATTGATAAGTAACGGGGCTGATTCATGTAAAGCACTGAGCAGAGAGTGCCTGACACATGGTATGCACTCGATGGACGTTGGCAGCTGCTACTGAAGCCGAGATCCCAATCACTAAGGAGAATCCCCACCTGTGAACTAAAGCAAACTAAGGGCAAGGCTCACAGAGAAATCCAAATGATGGTTCGAGCAGTGATAACAACAGGAGCAGCCTCAGCTAACGTTCCCCTAATATAAGGTTTTGCTTTAATCTTTTACAACTTCACCCCTGAACTCATCCTCCTCCTTTATGTGATCAGAAGTGGGTCAAAAATTTATTGATAAGGACTTTTATTTACTTACATGGATTGAATGACATTTTTTATTTCTAATTCTTAACTGAAAAAGTAGGCCAGTCAAAAGTGGATTTTAAAATAGCCAATATTCAGTTTATGATCCCTAATTTATATTGTACACATCTGTATATACTACCATTCTATGTTCTGTGTTAGGTAAAATGTCCCCATCCCTGTTTCTATTAATCATTTACATAATTTTAGTTTGGATTACATTGGTATCATGTTTAAATGAAATTAGTTCTCATTATTTCTCTCTGTGTGTATGTGTTTGTGTGTGTGTGCAAGAGAGAGAAAGTTGATGAAATGTATGCTTTTCCTTTTATTTCAAATATAATTTTTTGATTAATTTGGATGGACTACTACTGTGAATCATCATTTCCTTAGGTAACTTTGAAATATATTAAGATGTCATTAAAATTAAGTAACAGGTAATTAAAAATGTTTAAGAATTTGTTCATGAACAAAATTTCTTTCTAGTTATCTATGCCTATCTCTAACTCTATATAATTATGTTCCTGTGCACGCTCATACATATATGCACATACATGCACATATTTTACCATTTATATTTAAAAAAACTACCTGTATATTAAGATCCAATTTCCAACTCCAAATAATGCAGTATACTGTGTCTTTTAGACTTTCTTTATTTCACATGGGAAAATTCAGAGCCAGATCTTGCATTCTTCATGCCATCACTTAATAAAAAAAATGAGATCACAGTATTATTTCCTATGATCTTAGAGGAGTTTTTAGGGAAAAAGATTCAAAGTTAATCCTGATAATCTTGATAGTTAAGGATATTATTTCTTCACTTACCAAAACCATGGTTGTTTGGCTTTGAAAGGCAAACATTTTAGCACAAATGTCCTAGCTATACATTACTTTTAATCTGTAGTTAGTGTTTTAAATTAGTGCCAACGAGATAGTTTCATTATTTTATAATCCATAATATAAGGTATAACCAACCAACTATGGGAGATTTCTATATCAAACTTCCCTGGTCTTGCAAGTGAGCTGTAGAAATATGAGTAAGGGCCACAGACTGTGGGATTT
This sequence comes from Murina feae, assembly GCA_004026665.1. Classification (NCBI taxonomy): domain Eukaryota; kingdom Metazoa; phylum Chordata; class Mammalia; order Chiroptera; family Vespertilionidae; genus Murina; species Murina feae. Next base: position 12,034 of record PVJC01039400.1, on the reverse strand, counting down.
TTTGAAGTAAAGAACCATAGAGGATGATATCTGCAAAGTGGCCCACATGGAGTCTCTAAGGCAGCGATTCCCAACCTGTGAGTCGCGACCCCTTTGGCGGTCGAATGACCCTGTCATAGGGGTCACCTAAGACCATCCTGCATATCAGATGTTTACATTACGATTCACAACAGTAGCAAAATTACAGTTATGAAGTAGCAACGAAGCTAATTTTATGGTTGGGGGTCACAACATGAGGAACTGTTTTAAAGGCCCAGAAGGTTGAGAACCACTGCTCTAAGAGGAGAGATGATCACATGATCACAATGCTGACTGGCCAGATGTACAGAAAATATCACAAGAAATTTTGGGATAATTCAGCATTCGCCTTTTATAAGTTGCATTTTCCCCCCAGTTTGAACAGAAAATGAGAAAGGAGGGTATTGATGGCTTATAGAACATTAATAATGTACATATTGGGGAAGAAAAGACTTTAAGAACGAGAAATACCATTGCCCATAGGTGGCTGCAGGCTGTTTTGCTTAGTTGTATACTATGATATGTGAAGAGCGCTTGCTGAGCTTGCTAAGAAGCCTCATGCTACGGTCTGTAGAGTTGGATGGGTGAGCTGCAGTGTTGGTCATTTGTGTTTCAGTTTGGCTACACGGCGTTACATTACGCCTGCGAAATGAAAAACCAGACTCTCATCCCACTGCTCCTTGAAGCCCATGCAGACCCCGCAGTAAGAAATAAGGTAAGAAACTGTGGCCCCATGGCCTGAAGTTCCCCCAGCTCATGATCTTCTAACTTTAGCCTGGTGTGGAATTAAGTTAATTGCTCCTGATGTAAACAACAAAATTAGTCATCCTATTAAAAAATTAAGTTATCCTATACTGTTAGATCTGAATAACATTTAAAGTCTTTGCCAAGCCGGAGCGTCAATCAGTCTAAACTGTTGGCTGGACTCTTAAGAAACCACCATTTCTTTTCTCCTCAGAATGGTGAGAGCTCCCTGGATATTGCACGAAGATTAAAATTTTCCCAGATTGAATTAATGCTAAGGAAAGCATCATAACCCTTGTGGCCTCAGCTGGAGAAACAGAAACAGTTCAAGGACTGGATCCTGCCTGCATCTTGGACTATTGGTCTGCGGGTCACTCAACTGGATGCAGCCGTTTCATGGCGATGATGATGGTTGCCATGGATAATGTTTTTGAAGAGCTCTGTAGTCATGTTTTGCTCAATGGACTTCACCGTGGCCCCAATCCTTCCAGGGGAAACACTAACGCTGTTGAATTCTCCACTTCAGGCAAAATGTGATGCTTCAAAATCAGTGTCTCCTGGAGTAGAGGATCCGCATTATCTCAGACAGTGATCTCTTCTCAGCTGTGTGCTCTGATGGAGGCTGTCCTGTCCATATCATGCCCAGGAGACACTGTTCCTCTCAGGCCCCTTTAAGTAGTAAGAGAGGCGGAAGTGTGTACATTTGTATAGAATGGTGTTTGTATGTGTGTGGGTTTAAAGGTTTACACATGGATGTTCCTTTGGCAAAACAACTTCAGCAGAAACATTTATCAATTGTCAGTGGTGGCAGTTTTTTACCACCAAAATTGGAAAATGCTAAAATCAAGCCTTTTTTTTTTCTTTCTCGAGAACCAGTTTACCAACACACTGCATTTTGCTATCAGTTTACAAATAAAGGCTATCTTGATTTTGACCAAGACTATATAACTATCAAGATTGTTTAGTCTGGCTGGTGTGGCTCAGTGAGCATCCACCTATGAACCAGGACGTCACTGTTCAATTCCTGGTCAGAACACATGCCCAGGTTACTGGTTCAATCCCCAGTAGGAGGCATGCAGCAGGCAGCTAATTAATGATTCTCATCATTGAGGTTTCTATTGCTCTCTCCCTCTCCCTTTCTGAAATCAATAAAAATATATTTTTTAAAAATTGAACTATTGGTTCCAGAGTTTTGCAAAATTGTGCTATTACTCATATACTTTATATCTGTCATATTTTAAACTGTGTTAAAAGCAAACAATTGTTAAAAGAAATAACTAGTTTTTTAATGAGCAGGGAAATTGTCTAACAGTAACTTTGTCAAGATCAAAGGATAAAATACATGACAATTCATTTTATTATGTTGCTGACATTACAAAAATTTCTTCCCAGCTTTTCATTTCTGGAGGCAGAAAGCTGGGTCATACATTTCTAATCAAAAGGTCTTCTGCAACCCACAAACAAGCTTGGACTAGAATTTAGGCACTAAAATACACATACATGCTTTATGCAATGCATAATGCATTTATTGGACAACTCATAAAAATTCTACAAAAGTATGACATCTGCGACTCAACTATACAAGCTTTGAAGATGCTTAAAATATATTTTATCTACACTGTACATTGATTTTTTGGTTTTGGTTTGTTTATTTATTTACTTATTTATTTATTGTTAAAGCAGCTTGGCTTTCTGAGGTAGTGTTATGTCTCTATGGCAATAAGATGAAAATGTCTAATTTATTTTGGGAACGTCAACAATAATTCAGAGATTCAAGACCTCTCTCTCATCCCAGTTTTTCAGTTTACTTTATTCCCCAAATATGGCTTATAGAAAAATAAGTACATGTTTTAGGGAAGTTTATCTGAGTGACATAGAGAATGTTTTGATAATTTCTAGCTCTCGCATAAAGCCTGCTCTTCAAGATGGTAGACTATATAATAGCACATGAAACCTACGTTCAGTCAATGAGCAGTTTAACTAAAAAAAAAAAAAGTTAATGTCAGTTTTAGTGCCAAATACAGGAAACCTGAAAGAATATAGAGTAAACTTCCTCTCTCCCCCCCCTCTCCTCTTCCCTTCTACCGATAGGATAGGTTTTCAATTCCTGAAATCCATCCTCTGTTCATGGACCCAGCCCCACTGTCCACAAGGTTTTTCCCATGACTTGTCAGTATCAGATGCTTCACGGTCTGAGCCTACACATTCCCTGGGAGAGGCTGGTCTCCTCCTCTTGCATCATATGTATGATTTCATTGTACAGACGATGAGGAGCATCCAACCCCCAAATGAAATCTATGTGCGCCCATTCAGGAATGTTCTTATGGTAAATGAGGTTGTTCAGTTCGGAGAGCAGTGCTTTCACATCATCTGGATTTGAAAGCCAGTCCTGCCCTCCGGTCCACATTGCTGTAGGAACCATCATGTCTCCAATGTTGTACCTTACAGGAGTTGGCTGGAAAAAGAAAAGTTGTTAGCTGTAAATCACATTTGGACTTCCAAACTCATAATTTACATTCCAAATAAACATTCTAAATATGTGTTGTGATAAAAAAAAAAAAATGCACAGGCATTGGAGCCAAGCAGAATTGCATTTAGAGTTTCTGTTTCAGCACCTACTTGAAGATAAAATTCCTGAACCTCAGTTTCTTTATCTGTGAAGTGGGGATATCTGTAATCACTTACTAGGTTAATGAGAAAACATGTAAATTGCCTAGCACTTTAAGCAATACTTTTTAATTACTTTTATTCCTATTAATAAATATTTTAAGCATAATTTACCTTTAAAAGATAACTTCACAAATGTTTCATGAGGCCAAAGTTAGAGATATTCTACAGAGAAAGTCAAGAGAATGGAACCTGCTGAGAAGGACTCTGCCCTGGGGCTGCACAGATCTTTTCTATGATTATAGAAAGCCATAAAGCAGGCCCAGCCCTGGCTGGTTTAACTCAGTGGCTAGAGTGTCAGCCTATGGGTCCCAGGTTTGATTCCAGTCAAGGGCACCTTCTCCTGTTGTGGGCTCGATCCCCAATAGGGGGCGTACAGGAGGCAGCCGATCAATGATTCTCTCTCATCATTGATGTTTCTATCTCTCTCCTCCTCTATCTTCCTCTCTGAAATCATTTAAAAAGAATACGTTTTTAAAAAGCTGGCCCAGCTTGACTATCTCCAAAAACATGGAAAGTCAACGGCACTGGAACACAGATAGTTTGAACCAAGGGGAGGTATAAATTAGATCCCTGCTCTAGTGCCCCAAAGAAGGGTGCCTAGGAGTCTTAACCCTTGAGAACTTCTTTTATTCGAGCAGTGCTACTAAATCAGATTGGTTGGCTCAGCCCTTGAGGTTAATCAGCACCCAGAACTTTCCACAGGAATGTTGGGGCCCATTTCTTACTTGGAAAATCCACCCTGGGGCTGAGGTTCCAATCCAGGCCATTCTTGTGCCATTTTGTGACTTTCTAAACATTTGGAGTTATAGCCTTTGATGCTGTAATGTATAATAACAAATATATATTTGGTTTTCATCCCCATTTCTGGCACAGAGCTCCTAAAACCCTTAGTTACGGATCCTGGGATGAGATCATACTTGATTGGGGTAGCCCTCAATCAAATGGCAAGTGTTCTTTGAAGAAAAGGTCAGGAGACAGAGAGGAGAAAACCATGTGAGATGTAGGCAGAGGTTGGGAGAATGGAGTGATGCATCTACAAACCAAGGAACACCATGAACTACAAGCAACCACCAGAAGCTAGGAGGGAGGCATGAGGCATGGGGCAGATTCTCTGAGTCTCCAAAGAACCAACCCTATCCAAACCCTGACTTTAGACTTCTGACCTCCAGAACTGGGAAAGAATACATTTCTATTGATTTAGTCACCACCACAGCCCAGGCCCCACAACACCCTTGGAATTTACTAAGGGATGAGAGCCATAAAGGTATCTTTCATTATGTTAACGAGGTGATTTGGAACCAGAGGAAGGCTCTTAGCCAGGGGAACCAATCATGCTACCGGAGGGCTGGGACTTCCACGCCTCTTGGGTTCAATCTCCAATGGCTAATGTTTTAATCAATCATACCTATGTAGTGAAGCCTCCACAAAAACTCAGGAAGGACAGGGATTAGAAAGCTTCTGGCTCAGTGAAGAAGTGGAAATGTGGGGAGAACTGTGTGCTTGGAGAGGGCATAGAAGCCCTGTGCCCCTTCCCGTATACCTTGCCCTGTGCGTCTTTTCCAACTGGCTTCTCATAATAAACTGATGATCTAGTAAGCAAAATGTTTTTCTGAGTTCTGTAAGCCAATCTAGAAAATTAATTGAGTCGGAGGGAGTTGTCATGGAAACCTCTGATTTATAGCCAGTTGGTCAGAAGTCCAGATAACAACCTGGATTTGTGATTGGCATCGGAAGTGGAAGCGAGGCAGTCCTGTAGGCTCTTAAGCCATAGGATCTGATGCTGTCCCAGCACTGGGTAGAACTGTAGGACAGCTTGCTGCGTGTCCAGGGAATTGCTTGTTGGTATAGGAAAACTTCCCAATCACCAACATCAGAATTTGATGATCAGAAACACCTTTTATAGCCCAACTTAGATATGAAAGGTCGGAATATTCTATGGAGCCAGTAATATATTTTTTAAATCATATTACAAGTGAAAAGACTGAATTGACTTCAGGTCCAGTGCTAAGGTTCTGTGATTCTGCGACACCTTTGTATGTGTGTGTGTGTTTTATCTTCTTTCCCATCTACAGACCATTTTCTGGTGCCTACATTGCACAAGTGATTTTCCTAGAACTCATGACATTAAATGTGAAAACTTAAAACTACTTAGGAACTAGGATGCTTCCTCTAAATATGCTTCCTATATTTTAGGGAACAGTGAAGATAGAGCTAAAATAAAAAAAAGGAGCAGACCTTTGATAGAGAGTTTCCTATTCGTGGACATTGCACTGTCTGTCCAGTTTCCTAGCCTTTTACATCTAGATTGGTGTACAGAAATGGATATTACGCATGTTATGGTGCTCTCAAAGATTTGCCTGCATCTATTCAGCTCCCCCCAGCTTTAAATTCGTATGGTCAATTCACACACAAGCTACTAATAATCTTCAGTGAAGATTTCATACTCAAAAGAGTATAAAGTCTATTTCTGATTCTACACAATATTTGTTTTTAATTTTATTCTATAGCATTGACTACACATTAGATAATGTGACAGCATTTTAAAAACAGTTTTTACTGCCTAGCTGGCTTGATCGTCAACCTATGAACCAGGAAGTCACAGTTTGATTCCTGGTCAGGACAGATGCCCAGGTTATGGTCTCAATCCCTAGTGTGGGGTGTGCAGGAGGCAGCCAATCAATGATTCTTTCTCATCATTGTTTCTCTCTCTCTCTCTCTCTCTCTCTCTCTCTCTCTCTCTCTCTCTCTCTCTCTCTCCCCCCCCTCTCGTCTCTCTTCATCTTTGAAATCAATAAAAAATAGTTTTAAAATAGAAAAAACTGTTTTTACTTGCAAATTACACAATCATATGTATGACCAGGGTGAAATGATCTAGTCCAATGTTTAAAGATAAAAAATCTGAGGCCTGAAGAATCAAAGTGGCTTAGCCATGATCACACAAGTTTATAGTATAGAGGCAAGACTAACCCAGTTATCCTCATTCAGCAATTAATGCTTTTTCTTCACGCAGCAAGGTTTTTAAATCGAGTTATAAGATTATATTATATTGTGAAATGGTTATCACAGTAAGTTTAATTAACATCCATCACAACACATAGTTACAAATATTTTTGCTTCTAATAAGAACTTTTAAGATCTACTCTCAGCAACTTTCAAATGTACAATATAGTATTATCATCTAGAGTCACCATGCTGTACATTGTACCTTCTGACTTATTTATATTATAACTGAAGTTTGTACATTTTGACCCTCTTCATCCATTTCCCACCCAACCCCCCACCCTTGCCTCTGGCAACCACAGATGAATGGTCTTTGTATTGTACTTACAAACAACCTCACTCCTGCCATCTTCACTGGTGATTTCTGGGTTTCTTATCAAGAAAGGATTCTTGTAGTAGTAGCCACCAGAGACCACACTTTTCCCTTCGCTAAACCTACTCCGCCTCACTCCTACGAAGCCCAGACCCCCTTGTGGAAGCAGCCTCTCAAATTCTCTTACTCCATTGTGAAGGCAGCAGGCCTTGTGGCCACGCTGTGAACGTCCCCATTTTCAAATGGAGTCAAACCCCGACTGTTACTTTCCACTCACATACTCGTATTTTATTCCCATCTCTACAGTAAACTGCCATTCGACCTCCCTGGTCATGCACTTAAAAAGGGTGGTATTGATTTTTCTTACCTGATTGCCTTTCTCCAGATTTTTAGTCTCACTCCCCCAGTCAAAAGCCCGGAGTTCCCCAGAATTCGCTGCCTAAACGGAAACAAAATGTACATGGAGTTCGAATGTATCACTGGAAAAGAGTGGGAGGAGGGGTGGGAATGTGCTCCCAAGTCTACAGTTTCGGGGGAAGCAGAGAGCAGAGATTGAGGTTTCTGTTTAGCATCAGGATAATCTTCAGGGAAGTATAAAGGCAAGAGGAAGACCCTTTCGGGAGAAAATGCATGTAATGCAGACATGCTTGGCCTCCATGTCATACAACTCCAGGAGGCGCATCCTCATATGTAGATGGTATCTGTACAACTCTGTAGGCTACAAGGGGAAAGCTCTCGCTGGAGACTGTGAGAAGGTGACCGACACTTAATACAATTCAGAATTCTTTAGTTTTAGTTATAAAATATTTCTCTTCTCCCCCTCACACTTTCTTGCAAATATAACAACTGTTCAAGAATAATTTCACTAGACTCTAAGTTGCTACAAAAACAGAAAGCAGATAGGGCCAACATTTATGACATATAGATGCCATCAATATTCTCAAAACTCTCTGCTTAAGAGCTCCCCCCTCCCCTTTTAAAAAACAAAGTGGTATTTTTAATACATGAGAATCCAAGGTTAGTTATGCTCTAGCTCTGTCCTTATATCCATCCTTATTTCCATAATCAATCAGGGTCACTCCAATGTATCATCTACAATGAGCAATATTATTGGGTTCAGTGCTTCTTCACCGGTAAAAGGATAATTCGCATTCCTTGAATCCATTGTCCTTGAATCCGTTCTGAATGTCTTACTTCAGTTCTGCATTCTTCAGTTCATGTGACTGGTGATCAAGACTTGCCCTCCTGTGTTGCAGGTTAGTCTTCCCCTCCTGTGAGGTGTCTTCGGGTAATTGGTCCTGCCTTACACTTTCGTTACTACTTGACCATGCTGCTGAAGGAGCCTCACGTTATCTTCTCCAGCCTCATTTCGAGGAGGCGAGAGACAGAGAATGTCTCAATGGGACCATCTGCCCTCACAGTTTTAAGGTCCATTAAAGACATCTGTGAGCCAATCTTTCCCTCCCATCTCCTGAAAGTTTCCATGTTCTAGATTACATTTCATCTCATAACAAATATGAAATAACCCCTGGTTTATCAAAAGGGCACTCTTCCTCACAGATACTTACTTAGAGAAAACGACAAATTCAACATCATTCCTACCTGGCTCCAGTGCAGGATATTTTGCACGGATGTCCCAGCAGGAGAATGAGCGACGTACACATTTGCTCGGCTCTGTAACGAAGCATGAGTGGTTTGTGGGACATGGAAAAACTCATAAGACATGCACTTTGTCAAGATCAAATCTCCAGTGTCAGACTAAGAAATGGGACCATCATTAAATTATTAGCACTTACCTATGAAACAGTAATATGCACATAAAAAAATGCATTAAATGTATTCCTGAGCACCTATATTTTTCATCTGAGGATGGCTTCTCGGTAGATTTCTGAACTCATTTTTTTAAAAAATCTTACTACAGTAATTAAGGATGAAGATTCTAGAACAGGCCTATATTCAAATCCTAGCTCTGTCATTTAATTTTTAGGTGAATATGGGAATTATTTAATCCACTAAATCTCAGGATACTAATCGGCATAGTGGGAAATTGGTAATATCTGTCTCATAGGATTGTTAGCCTGGCACATAATAAATGTTTATTAAATGGTAGCTATTAATCATATTATTTTAAACAAAGAATAAAAAGACTTCAGGAATTAAAGATGTGTTCTTCCAGCTGCCAGCTGATAGCCCTCTACTGTGGGGCCGCCTTGCAAGGTTGTCCCAGGTGCAGAGAGCTGTATTGCTCAATGCATCACTCAGCATCGGTGTCATCTGCATTCAATGACGGGCTGATGGGGGGGTATAAACACTCAGCCCTCTCACCGCACTTGGGAGAGCTCTGAAGGCTTAGCCCATCTTCACAAATCCCTGTTGGATCATCAGAGGTTCCCATTAAGGGGACATCATAGCTTTTTAAATTTTTTCTTCCATCTATCCAATCCTGTTTCACTCCCTTCTCTAGGTGTTACCCCAAGCACATAACCCCGAATCACTCTACTCACTCATCTCCATCTCAGAGTATGCTTCTTGGGAACCCACACTATGTCACCTTCCAACTCGTAGCTATACCGAAGCCAAATTGAAACTCCCAGACATCTTATCAAAGGACCAGAAGGACGCCAGTAGAAAAGAAGAGGTAGATACTGCATGGCGATTCTCTTTTGACTACTGGGTTCTAATCACTTTTTTTCATCTGCTAATTCAATGTATAAATTTGCTTTCGTATCAACTTCTATCTATAACCCGTGAAGTTTATATCTAGCAATGCCCTTAGTGTTAACCTGACCTCAACCCATGTTAAAGCACATCCCACATATCAGTGTATTTGGAGAAAACTGAATTGCTAAGATTACATTTCTCTAAGTCTTTACTGGCAATAGCTCATCTTCAAGGAGTGAGACTAATAACTTCTAGCTTTGCTTTGGGAAACTGAGATCGCACTAGGTCCTCACTTACTATGTTCATGTTTTTTGTGTTAAAGCCTCCCAGAAGTAAAATGATGCTGCTGCAAATCTGGTCAATAATCATCTGACCACAAAGGTAAATATAAAACTGGCGGAGGAATCTGGTCTGGTACAGGAATTCTTGCCTGCCAAACAATCCCTGTAAAAATAGGACACAAAATAGTAGTCATTACATCATAGTAAAAAACAAGCGTGTCTAACTGAAAAGTGTAAATCTTACCTTATCGGTGGGAAGACGCTTTGACATAGACAAGTAATTTTCTGAGGAGTCACATACCTTGATCATCATATCTGGCAGCAACAAAAATTTGGTCCCAGGGCTTCTCGCATGTTTAATAGTAGCTATGGGTGCTAAAGCAAAATACAGTTTTATTTTCTGAGCCAGCTCTGGCATGGTGGAAAACGCAATAAAGCCTGCAAGAGAAGGCATATGTCAGCATGGATACTGAACATCCTTGAACTCATGAAATGCTTATTGATTTTCGTCAAGATATTTCAGTGATTACTTGTGATTGTGTCTTAACTCATCCATGAAATTATAAGTTCATGGAGGGGGAAATAAGGACAGCAGGAAAGATGCCTTTGTGCTCCTTCTGACATTTAGCTTATTTGATGTCCAGCAGTAGGTTCTCATGGAATTGGTGGATTTAATTATTGAGTATAACAATGTGGACTTTGTGAATATATATATATACACTAGGGGCCCAGTGTACAAAAATGTTTGCACTCGGGGAGGTCCCTCAGCGTGGCCTGTGCCCTCTCGCAATCTGGGACCCCTCAGGGGATGTCTACCTGCTGGCATGCCTGGTCAGCCTGGGTGAGGGGCTGAGGGCTGTTCACAGGCTGCCCACAGTCCCTTCAGGGTTTGGGTCCCTACTGAGGTACCTGGCCAGCCTGGGTGAGGGGCTGAGGGCCGTTTTCAGGCTTTTAGGCTGCCCACAGCTCCCATTGACCCAAGGTCCCAGCGAGGTTGGCTGGAATCAGGTTTCTGGGGCTTATTTATCTTCTATAATTGAAACTTTGTTGCCTTCAGCAGAGGCCTAAGCAGGCAATGAAGCCTCCTGTTTGCTTTAGCTCCGTGGCTGCCGGCTGCCATCTTGGCTGAATTAATTTGCATACAGCTGCTCTGATTGGCTGGTGGGGCATGGCTTGGCTGGTGGGTGTGGCTTAGGTGTCTCAGAGTGATGCTTAATTTGTATATTACTCTTTTATTAGATTAGATATATATTATATATATTATATATGTAATATATATATAACTATATGCTAGATACTTTGCTTATGATTTTCATGGTTCTTACTTCATTTAATTCAAGCATCTACAGTGAAAAAAAAAGAAAAAGTGCCTTGTTTATTGATAACAAGCATGTTTTGTAAAACAATGGGTATAGCAATGTTTTGCTGGGGTTTTTGTGATTCTCTAATTGTTTTGGAACCCAAATTGTAATGTAATGTAGTAGACAAGTGTCTAGTGAACTGGATTCCAACTCTTATTTTTGCCATAAACTTGTTATGAAACACTAGTTAAGTCAGTCTGTGCCTCAGTTTCTATACCTATAAAATAGAGCCAATTTTCCCAAATTACCACTGTACAGGGCTAATCTCTGTGGAACTTTTGGGAGAAAAAGGCTATTATATAAATCCAGGGCATGGTCACTCTATTTGAAATACTATGTGTCTATTTTAAAAGAGCATTGCACTTTCTGTCTAGGCTGATGTTTGCAGGTTGTGGGGAAGGAGGCTAGGTAGAAAAAATAACGTAAAATCACATGACTTCTTTCTATTTCCCAGGAAGTGCATGAATACTAAGAAAGACTGCTTCCTTTCCTTCTTTTCTCTTTATGTGATTAGTTTTGCCAGCCACATGCAAAGGCAGGCAGAAGAGTGACCTGATATTAGCTCTGTCTCTCCCAACTGTACCATTATAGGACTGGATCGAATACATTCCTATATTCCAGCTTAATTCTGACTATGTAGACTTAATTCCTCAAGTGGCAAGATTTGGGAACTCTACATAACTTCTCCCATCAATTCCTCTCTTTATGTAAAGCAAGTTCCAGTTTTCTGCATTAATAGCTCCATGGTTGACTAATAGAATCGTCCTATGTTTGGCCAACTCCTTCTCAGAGTAACATTTAACCTCATCATTAGCACCTTTGTCTTCATGTCAAGTTGAACAATTTAGTATAGGGAAAATGTTTTAAGATCTCCGGAAATGAGAGTAGGAGCAGGCATAACATTTTACCTCTCTGTGAAGTACATGGTGAGACACAGCATCATTAGGATCAGTTAATGCTATCGAAAAATCCAGAAAGCAAAATGT
>PVJC01039398.1:0-16284 GCA_004026665.1 Murina feae | reverse complement strand
AATCTGATGAACAGAATAAACTGGTGAATAGAATAGAATCAGAGGCATAGAAAGGGAGTGGACTGACAATTTTGGGGGGTTAAGGGTGTTGGGGATGCGTGAAGAGACTGGACAATAATTGTACACCTATGGATGAGGACAGTGGGGGGGCAAGGACAGAGGTTGGGGTGGGAAATGGGAGGAGGGGAGCTATGGGGGACAAAAGAGGAACAACTGTAATAATCTGAACAATAAAAATAAAAAATAAAAAGATAACTATTTGCCTAGCAAATCAACAAAGTGGTAAATTTCAAGAACTTGTTATTTATGGTTTTCTTATCTCTTTCGGTGGTTGGAGACTTCCAGGGGCAGGGCTTACAGCTCCGCTGGGCAGAGAAATACATACGGGCCCTGTCCCTGCCTGTGAACGTTATTATTAACTGTCTATAGACCCCGTTAACCCTGGTTTGTATCTCCTACAGCCTGTTGTCTTTGTTTGATTTGCCGTTTTCAGTTATTTATTAAGATCCTCATAGAGGACATAACCTGGTCTCTCCCTTCCTCCGTCATCCTGTTGTGACAGCATCTGTAACTAGATTAAAGATCTTTTCTTTCAGGAGGCCCTCCAGGCTTTCAGTCTGCAAAAAAGTCTCCCTGTACCTGGCCAACTAAAAGTCATTTTTCTCCACAGGTCGGACCCCAGCCTTTGGGAGAGAGACCTACTAAGTGATAGTCTGTGGTTTTCTCTGAAACTCCCATTGTTTAAAGGGAGAATAACTAAAGACAGAATAAATGGTTAATGCAGAATTGGGGAGGGTCGGGTCAGTAGTTAATTATAAAGCAAGAAGAGATAGTTTTTTGTTGATATTACTGGCTGCAGACTGCTACAGGCATAGGAGTCTGGTCTGTAGCTAGTCACAGGTGTCTTATCGAAAATAAAAAAATTTCAAGGTTGTAAGTTTTCTGCAGAAACAATTAATCTTTCTCTGCCCTGGTTTATTCTTTTTAACCCTTCCAATGTAAAATTAGACTGATACAATATACTTAAAATTACATAAGGAAAAGTATAGCCGTTTGTACTGGACAAGTTTGAATTTGCCTGTTCTTAGTTTTGTCATAGAAGGTCTAGGTATATTTTCTTAAAAGTAAAGTACATTTAAAATGTGTTCATAAATGTTGATCTGAGGATGCTGACTGTTCACTTTTGGTAATCATTAAAGGATTGAGGTTTCTAAGAATAAGAAATTACTGTATAAAAGGTCTGAGGCATGGTTATGCATTTTTAAAGGACATAGAAAAAAGGTTTAAAGGCTAATTTAAAAGTATAAAATTTATAAAGGTTATATATGTGATAAGAAAGAGAAGAGAAATGTTCCGAGGAAATTAAAAGAAATAATATAAGTCTTGGGCCTTTGGCTTACTGGCTACAGCAGTTAAAACAGAAACCAGTGACTGCTACTAGCTTTCCTGCTGCCCCAGGAATAGAGCAGCAAGCCTGGAATCTATAAAAGCTGCAGATAGAGCTAGCAAAAGCTCCCTGTTTGCAAATGTACTAAAAGGGTTCTGTACCTGTTGTTGCTGAAATAGGAGGGGCTGATATCCCCCCCGCCAGTCCACTCCCTTGGGAGATGCCTGATCGCTGCTCTGCCACGGGAGACTGTATATGCAGGGCTTTTTCTAACTACAACTCTGGCTGTTTTAGACTAGCAGTTTATGGCAGGACCCTGTAACTAGTAAAAAGGGTTAACAAAAGGACAAAGGAAAGGTGCTGTGCTTTCCCTGGACCCAGAAGAGAGCCTGCAGAAGTTTGAAATTCTCCAAGAGAGGAGGAGTCTGACAGAGAGACTGGCCAAGACTCTGTTGGGTTAAAAGAACCAGAGGCTGCAAATTGAACTTATAAACTGCAGTCTGCTAGGCAGAGGTCCAAATCCAGTTGTATAGGGGTTAAGCCACCTGTATACAGCGAGACAACTTTCTCCTGTGCCAGAATACTTCTTAGGAAAATTGGACAGACTGTGTTTATGGCTAGAAAAAAAAAAAAGGAACTGGACACAGCCCTGACAATGGCTGGCCTGCAGAAAACTGTGTAATAGACTTAGATTATGCCTGTGTCTTCATTGGACATGGCTCCAGAGAGAAAAGGACAATTTTGCCTTGTGTGGGAAGGTCAAGAATAGACTTTAGTCACCTCCCTAAGATGTTTGTATAGCCTTACCATATGTCATGTTTAGTAGCAGAAGATTTAGCTGTCTGGAGAGGCCACAGTGCCAATATATATTTCATTATATAAATACTAGAAGCCCGGTGCACAAAAATTTGTGCACTCAGGGGAGGGGTGAGAAGGGGGCGTCCCTCAGCCCAGCCTATGCCCTCTTGCAGTCTGGGACCCCTCAGGGGATATCCACCTGCTGTCTTAGGCCCACTCCCTGGGCAATTGGACCTAAGCTGAAAGTCAGACATCACTCTGGCAACCCAGGAGCCCTTGGGGGATGTCCACCTGGAGCAAGGAGCAGGCCTAAGCTGCAGTCAGACATCCTTAGTGCTCTTGAGAAGGCAGGAGAGGCTCCCACCACCACCGCTGTGCTGGCAGCCATCAGCCTGGCTTGTGGCTGAGCAGAGCTCCCCCTGTGGGAGCACACTAACCACCAGGGGGCAGCTCCTGCATTGAGTGTCTTCCCCTAGTGGTCAGTGTGTGTCATAGTGACCAGTCATTCCCAGTGTTTCTGCTGTTAGGGTCAATTTGCATATTACCCTTTTATTATATAGGATAAAAATGAATACTTGAATATAATGACAATATTCTGAACTTATATTCCATAGTAATAAGAAAAACTCATAGAGCTTGCATCTGGATTAACTGAGAATTAGCAAATTGAGCAGTAACTTAAGAGGAAATGAAATACTTAAAGGCTGAGGAGGATACAAAGTAGAATTAGCATCACTTTTGGGGTTCCATCAGAGAAGGCTTCTGGAGAATAATGTTTAGAAGGAAATGATAAAAATGGATTTGTAGAGCCCTGAATGGAGTTGCTGTGTGATTAGAGAATTATCCCATACACCAAAGGTTTGCGGGTTCAATTCCCAGTCATGGTGCATATCCAGGTTGCAGGTTCAATCCCTGTTGGAGCTCATGTGTGAGGCAGCTGATTGATGTTTCTATCTCACATTGATGTTTCTCTCTTCCTTCCTCTTCCTTTCTCTCTCTCTAGAATCAATGAAAAACCTGTCCTGGATGAGGATTTAAACAAAAAGTGGATTTGCAGAAAGTATGGAAGCTAAAAAGAATGCTCTAAATAGTGGGGATCTGGAAATATCTAATTAGTGGTATGATCAAAAGTAGTGTCTGGCCCTGCTGGTATGACTCAGTGGTTGAGCATCGACCCATGAACCAAGAGGTCACCAGTGAATTTCTAGTCAGGGCACATACCCAGGTTGCAGGCTCAGTCCCCAATAGGTGCAAGAGGTAGCCGAGAGATGTTTCTTTCTATCAATGTTTTTATCTCTCTATCCCTCTCCCTTCCTTTCTCTCTCTAAAAATTAATAAAAACATTTTTTAAAAAGTGGGGTCTGCACTTCAGTCTTTAAAAAAACACATTAAAGATACAGAAATGTAATACAGATTCATTCTCCATTCATTTTGTTCATCTTATCCCTTGGCCTCAGAGCCATATGAAAACCTTCAGATAAACATTTTGCTACCTGTTATCTGTTCTGCTCTCAGAAGTTCCCTCCTTCCCAGAAAAATGGGAATTTTGCTTCGCTTGAGACTATACATGTTCTAGCCCATGCACCTCTCTCTAAGATTTCTTTCTGTTTTCTCCCCAAATATTTCTTCTCATTCTGTTTCTCAGAAGAGCCTAATCATTTCCTGGCAATTTGCTTTCCATGCCTTTGCTTTCTGCCTTTCTCATATCAGGATTGTCTTCTCTCCTCTCAGTCAAATCTTCTGAGCTCAATCCTCTTTCAAAATCCATGGCTTCAACAATCACTTTCCTCAGAGGTCACTGGCTAATTTTTGGTTTTCATTTAGAAAGTATTTTCTTGTATTGTTATTCTTTCACTTTCTTTCATTTGCTAGATTGAGCACATTGTAGAGGGACTGTGCTTGTAACCGTCATCAAATTGCTTGGGATTTCTGCAAATTTGGTTGGAGATAACATCATAGACGGACAGATCTTTATGTGTGTGACTTGTTGATTGGAAAACCAGAGTTGCGTAAATGTGTAGAGACTTTTTTGTTTATCACCATATCTCTAATGCTTACTACCAGACCCAGTTGTGGACTTATTTGTTGAATGAGTGCTGGCTTAATTTACTTAAACAGTATGTCTTAATTCGGTACTTTTAAATATCGAGCAGGAGAACTCCAGAATATTATCTCAACAAACAGGATTATGAAGTGTCTTCCCAATGGTTAAGGATTAATACCCAGCATCTCACCATTTTTCTCCTAGAATGAGAAAGCCTTAGTTTTTCTCCTGTTCTGTTGTTTATTAGAAGAGGACAGAAGAAATAAGGTGGGAAATTATAGTTGGTATGAGGCCCAGGGGGTGGTGGCTGCTGCGTGGGGAGGTCCGGGATTCATTTCCAAGTTTGCAAACGCCGCTGCCCGAGCTCCGTGTGCCCTTGCCATCTATGCCGTCCCCCACCCATGGCTTCAGGGCCAGGAGCTGGCAACCCCAAGGCCACCGCTGCTCCTGCTGCTGCTCTGGGTGACCGGGCAGGCGGTGGACTGCCTGGACCTGGGCTCCAACCCAGAGGTGCAAATCGACTGCTTCACGCCCTGCTGCCCAACCCTTGCCATCCTGGTCCCCTGCTGCCACGCCCCCACCATGCTGTTCCCCCTCCTGTTACTGCCACACCCCCCACCCCTCCATGCTATTCCCCGCTCCTGTCCCTGCCACCACTCCTGTCAATGCCACACCA
Organism: Murina feae; assembly: GCA_004026665.1. NCBI lineage: Eukaryota > Metazoa > Chordata > Mammalia > Chiroptera > Vespertilionidae > Murina > Murina feae. The sequence goes on along the minus strand of PVJC01039398.1, from coordinate 11,379 downwards.
CCCTCCCATGCTGTTCCCACTCCTGTTGCTGCCAAGCCCCCCACCCCCACCATGCTGCTCCCACTCCTATCGCTGCCACGTGCCCCGCTCCCCCATCCCGCTCCCACTGGTCTCACCAGACAGCACTTGCTCCCTGGCTGGCAGCCTCCATCTTGCCTGAGATAATTTGCATACAGCCTCTCTGATTGTCTGGTGGGCGTGGCTTAGGTGTCCCAAGAAACAGTCAATTTCAATATTATGCTTTTATTAGTTTAGATAGTAATCTTTAATTCTCTTACAGATTTGAATGCCGTTGTCAGGGGGGCAGGTGCCCAATTGGGCAAAGAATACCCATCAGGTTTTGGTCTCTATTAAGGGACAGTTGGCAGCCCGTGTACTGTCTTACAGGCCCGTGTAACCTTGCCCATATCAGGGGCAGCACAAACCTCAACTTTAGGAAAGTGGAGAGATCTCTTTAGAACAGAGGGAAGTAGTAAAATGGTAAGTACTAGCCCTCTGTTACAGGAATTACAGACCCTGTGAGGTCCTGTGATATGTGAGACCCTTTAAAGAAATAAAGCTCCTCTAGTCCATTCCGAGAGGACAAGTCAAAGAAGGGAAGCCCTACTACAGGGACAGCTGTGCCTATCTGTTATCATTCTGAAGAGTCCATAATAAGGACTTAAAAGGAAAATCAGAAGATCTTAAAACAGGTCAGTATATTTTTCTCCTTATATAATTCCTCCAAAATTTGGCAATACTTAATAAATTGTGGCAGTACATTTCTTTGCATAGATTCAATAAGACCGGTTTCAAATAGTGGTTTCATTAACTGAAAACTTTGACTGGAGTATCATGTTTTAAAGAGACCTGTCTGGACTCTGAAGACTTGAAGCCAATAAGAATGCCACAGGAAAAGCCTGGTATCCTGCTTGGGAGCCCTGAAAATGGCTGGCGCTGGAGTGTCAGGCCCATGCCCTACCATCACTGGTGGTTGGTCAGAGTAGAAGGGGAGCAATAAGGGCTCCTCTGAATCCCTTCAGAACCCCTCATGCACTCTGGACCGTGATGAGTAAGAGGGCTACTGAGATGGGCCTTAAAGCCTAGGGCGTGGGCCCAGGTAGAGTCATTACAGGTGAGGAAGTCACCTAACTGAGCAGGTACTGCAGGCAGGCCTGATGGCAGCTGGATGGCTTGGCTTCCTGGCCCTCTGGGGCACGCACGTTAAGATTCAATCATGAGATTCCGGCAAAGGTAGTCAATTACCGTTCTTGTTGTGTTTATGCAAACAATCAGGCCAACTTGAATACAATAGAAAAATTGGTCTTAACTCGGCTCTTTTAATAAACATAGAGGTAATTTTGAGGAGAAAAATTCTATAGAGGTTATTAAAGCTGAAATGTTTCTTTCCCTTCCACCAGATAATTCGTTATAGTTTGTCTCTGCCAGGTCACAACCCCCCCCCCCCCCCCCCCCCCCCCCCCCCCGCCTTCTGTGCCCAGGTCTTATCGTCTCTCTGACAGACAGCAAGGATCTCTTGGTTCTGAGAGAAACTTCTGCCCCTCCTCAGCATGGAAGTAGCTATGGAAGACTCCATCGCCCATTTTCCCTGAAAGAATTCAGAACCAGGATCCTTGAGATAATATAATAGGCAGTTAGACAGAAATGAGCAGAGCAAGGATGATGGGCCAACTGGCACTACACTACACCTGTACGTATGTGAGACAAGGGGGAACTGGGCTACAGACGAAGCAGCCTGGAAGGCTGCCCTGAAAACCAGTGGGGCCTTTACAGATTCTAGTAGTTAAAAGGCTGAAATCCATAACTAATTTTACTCAAGTTCTTACAGGCTTTGCAGTCCACCCAGAAAGCAGTCCAGGAACATGTCTGAGATGCTCTGTGCTCTGCCTGAACCAACTTCTGATCCGGTCCGTCTCTTCCAATCTGGTGACTCTGTTTAGATAAAGAATTTGCCACCCAAGGACTGACTCCTATCTGGAAGGAACCACCCCCATGGCAGTCAAGGTCAACGGGATCCCAACGTGTCTTCATCACTCCTGCAGTTGGGGGTCGAACAGTAGACTCACGCTCACAGAAGTCTCGGGACAAGGCACTCGCCTAGGCATAGTTCCCTCTAACCGTAGGCATTTGTACAACCAGATTTTAGAGAGTCCTCGAACAACTACCAACTACTATCTGGTGCCCCCAGGAGGGGAGTGGTAGGCTTGTAGTACGGGACCTCGAAGCGCAGCAAGGCTGGTTTAAAAGTTGGTATAACCAGTCCCCTTGGTTCACCACTCTTGTGTCCTCCCTGACGGGTTCTCTTATTATTCTGCTCATGCTTCTCACCTTTGGACCCTCATCCGGGAGAGAATAAGTGCAGTTCAGGTACTAGTGCTCAGACAGCATTACCAGTCCCTCCATCGGGGGAGGACCCCGGAGACGAATGTATATAACCAGAAGTTCCATGATTAGAACTTGCTCTAAAAGCAAATAGGGGAATGAAAGAATATAAAAACTTAAAAAAAGGGGTGCCTGCTCGGCTCCCCTCTTCGGGGCCCATGGCGTGGGAATGTGACCTTTCCAACTATTCCAGGAGATAGCCCCGGGCCGGAACAGATAACCCAGTTCTGAGAAAAGGGCTTAGCACAAGTTTCACTGCTGTCCTTAATGATCCTCCCTGTTTGTTGATTAATGAACCAAAGTTCCTTGTGTACCCTCGCTTATCTGGAAAGCCCCTGACCCCCTCCCTCTTTTGTAGTTTTTGCCTATATAAGCCCAAAAAATTCGCTGTGGGGGACTCGGCTTCTCTGCTCCTGCGAGAGCGGTGGGCTGGGTCCCAGCATGCTGGATTAAAAAAACCTCGTGCTATTTGCAGCAAGATTCGTCTCCTGTGGTGATTGGGGTCGCCGTCACCTCCAGTGGCAAGGGGGGGTCCTACCCAGGTCCTTTCACCAGCATGTTCCAGTTCTGTTGACAGCCCTCTGAGGTGTAGAGAGCCTCCTTTTTGTATTTTCACATGGCAGAAAGAGAGTGAGCTAGCTCTTTGGCCTCTTCATATAAATGTGCTAAACCCACTCATAAGGGCTCCACCCTCATAACCTAGTTATCTCCTAAACACCCCCACCCCCTAATATCATCACATTGGGGATTAGATTCCGTTCATAACATAGAGTTTATTTCCCCTCCCCTTCAATCTGGTCTTGTGGCTTGCTTGGCCCTAAAGAACATAACAGAAGTGGCTTCCTGGGCATTTACCTCTTGCAACTTGAGCCATCATGTAAGAAGCCCAGACTACCCTGCTGGGGAGAGATATCATATGAAGAGAGAGGTTGCAAGAAGGAGCTCTGAGCCAGACGTGTGAGTAAATAAGTGTTTGCATGTTCCAGACCCAATTGCTATGACGGCAATCATTTGAAGTCACTACATTTCAGGATATTTTTTTAATAACATAGATAACCAAGACAGAAATGGGAATCTGAAAGTGTGGTGCATTGTAACAAAAACCTAAAATACATGTGGCATTAGCTCTAGGACCAGCTGGAGGGCAGAGGCAGACGGGTCTTGAGGAATCTGTAAAGGAAGCTGGAAGGACTGTGATAAAATTGTTATTGAATAATGGAGAAAAGGCAACCCTTGTTATGTAGTGGTGGAATGTTTGGCAACTGTGTTGATCGTGGTATTAGGTAAGAGAGAAAACATACTTGATGAATTTGTGAATATGGCTAGGGAGATTTGCAGGCAGAATGTTGCAAGTCTCAACTGGTTTCTTTTAGCTGCATATGATGAAATGTGAATATAGAGTTCAAGCCAGGACTTTGCTGGCAAAGATCAAATCCATCTCCATGATAGGGCTTCTAAGAATTTTAAGTGCACACTTCCTGAATTATTTTGGTTAGTTTTTTGTTGTTGTTGTTGTTGTTGTTAAGCAAAAAGGCTTCTGAGAATCTTAAGTGTTTTATTTTATAGCACCTGACTATAAATCCAAGATAGAGAGGGTGTGTCTCAAAGATATTTGCGGGTGTGCTTTTCTTTTTCTTTTTTTAAAAATATATTTTATTGATTTTTTACAGAGAGGAAGGGAAGGGATAGAGAGTTAGAAACATCAATGAGAGAGAAACATCGATCAGCTGCCTTCTGCACACCTCCCACTAGGGATGTGCCCGCAACCAAGGTACATGCCCTTGACTGGAATCAAACCTGGGACCGTTCAGTCAGCAGGCCAACACTCTATCCACTGAGCCAAACCGGTTAGGGCTGTGGGTGTACTTTTATCTAATACAGATTATAATTTGATATACTAGAAGCCCAAAAAGTTTTTGTTTGTTTTGCTTTTTTTTTTTTAAAGAACTTATAAAAGCATGACCTGAAGAATAGAGAAAGTTTAAAAATGACAGAGGCCTCTGAGCTCCCAACATCATCTGGGCAAGAAGCAACAGAGAAAGCTACTTAGTTGTAAACATAAGCCACAGAGTCACATAGGGAATCTGAGAGAAGTACTCTCAGCAAGCAGAACTAGGCCTTAATCAAGGAGCATTCTCTGATCTCAGAGTTGTAGAAAAGTGATACGGTGAGCTTGGTCTAATTTGGGAATCACATGCTCTGGTGACTACTCTGTGCCTCTGTGCCGCCCACCAGCCAAGTCATGCCCCCAGCCAATCAGAGTGGCTGTATGCAAATTAACCCAGCCAAGATGCAGGCGGGCAACCACAGAGCTAGAGCAAACAGGAGGCTTCCATTGCAGCTGCCTGCCTAGGCTGGCTGGGTCTCTGCTCATGGCAACAATGTTTCAATTATATAAGCCACAGAGCTGAAGCAAACAGGAGGCTTCGTTACTTGCCTAGGCTTCCACTCAAGGTAACAAAGTTTCAATTATAGAAGATAAACCCCAGAAACCTGATTCCAGCCAGCCTCTCTGGGACCTTGGGTCAATGGGAGCTGTGGACAGCCTGAAATCGGCCCTCTGCCCCTCACCCAGGCTGGACAGGCACCCAAGTAGGGACCTGAACCTTGAAGGGACTGTGGGCAGCCTGAAAACAGTCCTCAGCCCCTCACCCAGGCTGGGCAGGTACCCCAGTAGAGACCTGAATCCTGAAGGGAATGTGGGCAGCCTTAAAAGGGCCCTCAACCCCTCACTCAGGCTGGCCACACCCCCATGGGTCCTCACTGGGGGGCTTGACCAGCCTGCAAACAGCCATCAGCCCCTCACCCAGGCTGGCCAGGCACGTCAGCAGGTGGACATCCCCAGAGGGGTCCCAGATTGTGAGAGGGCACAAGCCAGGCTGAGGGACACCCCCCCCCCCAGTGCACAAATTTTTGTGCACCGGGCCCCTAATATTTTATAATAGGAAAGTTTCAAGTGTAAAATTGATAAAAATATAATTTGTCATTTTAAAGAGTATTACTCTAGAAACGTTGTTTATATTAAATACCAGAAAATTCTTATTCTATATGCAATGCTAATGTAGAGATAACCAAATTCTTGTTTTATTATTCTCAATTAATAGACTTTCATTGAACTTAATTTCTTCTTTTAGCATGTATTCTTTAAATAATAGGAAGATTGTTCATTTTTTATTTTGATAATAACTTTCTACTATATTTCATGGGAAATCTTTTGTTCTTGTTATTTATGAAATTTTTTGTTGGTTTAATGCTGTCAAACCAGCTGACAAAAATATATTCATTGCATTACACTTTCTTTAATGTTAATATGTGGCATAGATATAAAGTGTGATAGAAGAAGTTACATTTGAAAGGTACAACATTACTGGGATTTGGACTTTTAAAAAATGTGGATTAGAACACTTAAAAAAATTTTCAAGCAGCATGAAATATCTGCTTCAAAGCCCCATATCTAAGATGGAATCTGTGAATAAAGAATAGTGACATTTCTATACTTTCCCAAGATAGCTCATTTCAATTTATTCACAAATGACTGGCTCGTTATATTTAGCTTACAATTCTATACAAAGGAGTCGCTGAGCATTCTCTTTAGCAGTCTAGTTTATATAAGTGTGAGCAATGGTTTTAGGCAAAATTGTTCCTTTTATTTGCTTGCTCTAGACTTTTACAATTTCATAATATGCCTCTTTAGGGTTATTTTTCCATTTGGTGGGGACTTTACTGCACTTTAATTGTTTACATTAACAGAAATATGGATGGAGACAGCAGTGGTGAGAAGTTTGGCAGGCAGGTCCCTGCCACCACGAAACCTTTGCTCTACCCTAGTGTTTGCAGCTATTTACTGGTGAGTGAGTGAGATTTTGATTTCTCTGAGACTTGCTCCCCATCTCACTTAACCCCCGTCTTTAAGTTCAGAACAGTGTCTCCCCACTGCAGTAAGCTCTCCAGTCATTATCAGTCTCGGCGCCATATTGCATTCAGTTACTTTCAGTTTATCCCTCGCTTATCACATTGTGACCCCCTTGTCTATTTTTCCCATTATGCTATGGCACTGTTGAGGGAAGCAATTGCATTTTACCCATCTGTAGCTCCCTATTGCTCAGCAGAGTACCTAGCACAGCATTAGGTTCAATAGATGCTTTGTTAAAGGAGAGAATGAAAGGGAAGGAAGCCTCTCTGCCTTAGAGAAAAACAAAACAAAACAAAACAAAACCAAGCCTTAGAACGGCACTTACAAGGGGAACCACAGCAAAACACTCTCTTTCTCTTGTAAACAGCTTTATTGAGAGAGAGTTCACAAGTTATAGAAACCATTGGATGTAAAATTTATACTCCTTCAGACGATCACATATACTGCACATAGTTGTTTTTTAAAAAAATAATGACAGTTTTGTCCTGGCTGATGTGGCTCAAGTGGTTGAAGCATTATCCCGTGCACCGAAGGGTCACAGGTTTGATTCCCAGTCAGGGCATATACCCAGGTTTTGGGTTCCACTCCCAATTGGGGGCAAACAATCAACGTTTCTCTTTCACATTGATGTTTCTCTCCTCCCTCTCTCTCTTCCCTTCTCTTCAGAATCAACAAAATAATAATAATAATGTTGACAGTTTTCAAAATATTAAAAAATATTAAATGCCAGAATCCCTTTTGCCCAGCATAGTGATTCTCAAACTTTACCTACATCAGAATCATCGGAGGGTTTGTTAAAACAGATTTGCTAGTCCTGCTCTCAGAGTTTCTATTCCAGTGAATCTGGGCTGAGTCCAAGAATTAGCATTGTAACAAGTTCTTAAATAATGCTGTGGCTCATTGCAGGAGTGTGGAATCCTAATCAGTATGCCGGATGTTCAAGGCCAACTTGCCATACACATGTGCAAAGGCAATGACACAGCAATTTTACTGTACGCAATGTTCAGGCGTACCTTCCTATAACCCAAATACTGATAGCACTATTTGGCAAGCAGCCTCTTTTGTCTGAATTGGTATAAAGATGTGTTACTGACCAGCTGGTGCGCGGCCGCTTGGGGAGGCTGCTTTGAAGAACTGCTTTGTCTGATGGCTCCTTATTAGCAATGGCTGCTTGGTCTACAATAAAGTCTCTCCTATATGCCTATGACTGTTCATATCTTCTTCCAATACCCAGTGTCCTCAGAGGATCATTTCCTGGCAGGAGGCCCAACAGGGAGCATATTTTGAGAACTACTGGTCTAGCAGTTTCAATAATTATCAACATTTTGCTGTATCTATCATTTATTCTTCCATCCTTCCTGCTCTTTCCTTCTCTTCTTTTTTTTTTTTTTTAAATCCCCACCTGAGGATATGTTTTTATTGAGGGGGTGGGGGAGAGGTAGAGAGAGAGAAATATTTATATGAGAAACATTGATTGATTGCCTCTCGTAAGCACACCAACCTGAGATTGAACCCATAACGTAGGTAGCTGACTGGGAATTGAACCCACAGCTTTTTAGTACATGGGCCAACACTCCAACTAACTGAGCCACTCAGCCAGGGCTCCTTCTGTTCTTTACTAAAAGCAAATTTCTGACATTTCTTCATCCTATTACCCCTAAATACTTCTGTGTGTATCTAAAAAGTAAGGACTTAAAAACATTACAATAGTATCACACCTAAAATGTAACAATATTTCCTTAGTAGCATCTAATTGATAATCATCAAAATCTTCTGATTATCTCAAAAACACTTTTTATAGTTGGTTTGTTCAAATCAGGGTTATAACAAGGGCAGCACATTCCATTTTGTTATGACTCTAAAGTGTCTTTTAATCTAGAGTAGGGCTCTGTTCTTTTTATTTTCTCATGCCAGCTATCCTGCAGAATGGCTTCCACTCTGGCTTTGGATAATTGCTTCCTTGTAGTGGAATTGACTTGTCTTCTTATTCACTGTATGTCCTGTAAACTTAAAGTTATAACTAAAGTTTCAATTAAATCCACTTGTTTCCTATCCACTATATTTCCTGTAAACTGGAAGTTAAAACGAAAGTTTCAATTAGATTCAGTTTTAACTTCTTTAGCAGGAAAATCTTGATATCGTGTTAAGTTATATTGTGTCACATCAGGAGGCATATAATGGCTGGTTGTCCTACTGTTAGTGGTGCCAAGTTGATAGGTAGATTCGTCGTGAAGTGAACTATCAACCTTTCTCCTAATAGTTTTATCATCCATTGATGAGCACTGCCTGCACTACAAAATTGTGATTTTCTAATCATTCCGTTTACATTGATTAACTGGATTTTCCTCCTCAATTAGAGCATTTAGTGAATCTAAAATAGTTTGTACAGGACAGGCAGCATAATTCTTTTTTCTTTTCCTTTAATTTCTAATTTTCAAAGTAAGGACTTGCTGCCTGTGATCCTCCCGCCCCAAATTCATGTATTGAAATCCTAAACCCCAGTATCTGTGTTTGGAGATAAAGTCTTTAAAGTGGTAATTCAGTTAAAAAGTGTTACTTAGGGTGGTCCCTAATCCAGTAAGACTGGTGTTCTTATAAGAAGAGGAAATTTAGACAATGATACAAGAGAGAGAAGGCCATGTGAAGACACTGGGGAAAAGTAGCCATCCTCAAGCCAAGGAGAGGGGAGGTCTCAGAAGAAATCGACTTTGCCAACGCCTTGATCTTAGACTTCTAGCCTCCAAAATTGTGAGAAAATAAATTTCTGTTGTGCAAGCCACCCAGTCTGTGGTACTTTGTTATGGCAGCCCTAACTAACTAATACAATGCCCTAGCTACTTCTAATGGTGAACCCTGACTTTTGTGTATTAAATTAATTAATTAATCAATTGCTTTCTTCCTTATTTTCATATTATTATGAACTCATGGATGGATGTTTAAATTGTTTCGTATTTGGCCAGAGGAAGCCCCAGAGGAAGTAGATTTTTGGGTTCTTTTGATATGACTCCAACAGTTTTTGATAACTTCCTTGCTTTCTGGTGGAAGACATCTCAGGCCTTCTCTCCCAGACTTGGAATCAGCTGTCTTACAAATGGTGTAATTTTGGTGTTAGGGCTGTTCTTTGATACTGGGTTGTAATTGCTTCTAAGCCTTTTAAGGAAAAAAAGTATAGGGCCTTTTACTTATTTGTTTTTCTATTTGTATGCTTCATCTTTTACATGGAATGTTTTGGATCCTAACACATTAACATAATTATCTATACTAATAAAAGGATAATATGCAAATAGCCAGGACACATAACGACCAATCAGCAGGCTGCATGTGCAGCAGGCGTGGATGGGCAAGAACTTATAGCATTGGGGACTTGCGTCACACAGTCACAATCCATCACCAGGAGGCCTCTGGACCCATGGAGGCACACGGAGGCCTCCGCATGGTCTGGCCGGGGAGTGGGGCCCAGTGGAGGCCTCCGTGCACCTGTGCCTCTGTGCACCTGTACCCGGGGGTCCGGAGGCCTCCACGTGGCCCAGAGGCAGGGCCCGGTGGAAGCCTTTGCATGGTGAGGCCTGGGAGTCCCGAGGCCCTGAGCGGTGGGGAGGCTGGACCCCTGGCTCCCGCCTACCTCTTGGGGCAATTCTTCAAGGAACCCCAGATGGTGGCGGGGCCTACCTCTTTGGGGCGATGGATCATGGGGCTCCTGCACTGTGACAAGGCACAGGACAGGCTGGGGGACCCCCCACCGAGTGCATGAATTTCATTCACTGGGCTACTAGGTTGCTCTATAATATCCATAGGATAATTTCAAAATGATGCCAATATTTTGTACTAATCATTAGACTACCAAATGAAATTTAAAATTTGTCTTCTTTTTGTCTTAAGAATATGCATATTTCTAAGAATATGTAGAAAAAGTCTTATGTACTAAAAAAACACCTTAAAATAATTTTTTTCTTTGTGTGGTTATATCACCAACTTGATATACAGTTAAGTTTATTTGTTTTAAAACTGTCTTCTTGGTCCTGTGCCAAGCAACGTTCTTTGTTTATTTCACAAGCATCATTAGAAAATACTTTTCTTCAAACTTTAGTGAGAATTGAAGTCAAAAGACAGATGAAATGGGAAGAAGCACGGTTCTGGGACCCCATCTTTCTTCTTATATGCATCATTTAACAGTTTACCAATGATTTCATAGCAATTCATCCAGGATTTCCTGAATAAACTGTTCCCTGACAAAACATTTTAATAATTGCTTCTATTTAGATAATCCTGGCCATATTTCCAGGCTCTTGTTTGTCCTTGAACAGCAAAGTCTAACAGACATATTGAGTATGTCTTCCAATACTGCTAATAGTCCTATTTACTAAACTGAAATATTCATGATTAAAAAAGAATCCTAGCAGAAGTCCACTTTGAGGTCAAATTTTTTACATAAAATATTTGAGTTAATCCTCTGCCCCAATAAGAAGCCTGAGTGCATGCGTGCATGCACCCTTCCCCCCCCCCGCCACAGCTTTCTTTATGCTGTTAGACTGCTTCATTTACTATGTGTAAACCATCATTTGGCAGTTGTGAGACAAGTATATTTAAATAGGAAATACAATAATGCTGGAGTCAGATGGAGTTGATTTTATATAGCCCAATAACTACTAAGAATAAGACTAATAACATTGCCTAACCTTTCATGAACTTCATGTTTTAGCTTTAAAAGGGAAATAATACATACTTTGAGAGCGAGTAAATTAGGCCCCAAATGTAATGTGGCTAGCTCAGTATCTCGCACACAATTGGGGTTTAATAACCTCAATTTTCAACTGATAAGGTGCAAGAATGAAAAAAAAATGTTTTTATTGATTTCGGAGAGAGGAAGGCAGAGAGGGGTGGAAACATCTAAACTAATAAAAGTGAAATATTAAAATTAACCGTTTCTCCGAGACAGGGTAAGCCACGCCCACCAGCCAATCAGAGCGGCTGTATGCAAATTAGCCCAGCCAACATGGCGGCCGCCACTCACGGACCTGAGTAAACAGCCCTTTCCATTGCGGCAGGAGCGAAAGTGAAGCTGCGCCCCTCAGCTCAGCTCCGAT
>PVJC01039397.1:0-16284 GCA_004026665.1 Murina feae | reverse complement strand
TGGGGAGCTGCCAAGCAGGACCCTGGCCCCTGCAGCCTTGCTTTCCTGCTCCCCGGTGCCCCGCAAAGGGCCTGGGAAGCCCACCAAGCAGGCCACTGACCCCCTGCTGCCTCTTTCCCGCTCCCCGATGCCCCTCCAAGGGCCTGGACAGCTGCCAAGCAGGCCGCCGACCCCCTGCCACCTCTTACTTGCTCCCCGATGCCCCACAAAGGGCCTGGGGAGCCCACCAAGCAGGTCACCGACCCCCTGCCACCTCTTACCTGCTCCCCGGCCCGCCACCTTGCTTTCCCACTTCCTGGTGCCCTGGTGCCCTCGTGCCACTTCTAACTGCCAGCATAGGCAGGCAGTTGCTACAGAACCCTTTGATTTGCTCTAGTTCCGTGGCTGTTGGCCTCCATCTTGGCTGGGTTAATTTGCATACAGCCGCTCTGATTGGCTGGTGGTAACGGTCACATTTACATGTTTCTCTTTTATTATAGAAGATTATTACATAAAATATTACAAAGAGTAGTATATATGTCTCTTTCCAAAAATAGGGACTTTTTTAAAATGCCGTGGGACGCGGGACAAATTGTTAAAAATCAGGACTGTCCCGCCAAAAGCAGGATGTCTGGTCACCTTACTCTTGGTCATCTGTATGTCCACTTTGGAGATGTGTCTATCTAAGTCCTTTGACCATTTTTTAATTGGATTATTTGTCTTCCTTTTGTTATACGAGTTATCTATATATTTTGGAAATTAACCTCTTATGAGCAGAATGATTGGCAAATATGTTCTCCCATGCCATGAGCTGTCTTTTCATTTCACTGATTGTTTCCTTTGCTGTGCAGAAGCTTTTTGTTTTGATGTGGTCTCTTTTGTTTATTTTCTCCCTAGTTTCCTTTGCCCTAGGAGATGTTTTGGTAAACATATTGCTAATAGAGATATCTGAGATTTTGCTGCCTATGGTTTCTTCCATAAAATTCTTCTAGTGTCTTATATCCATTCAGTTGAAGACCTGAATATATCATCTGTCCAATTTCCTGTTTCTATTCTGATACCACATTATCCTAGTCATTCAACCAGGAAACCAGTAATTATAAGCCCCTCCCTGATACCCTCAATCAGTTGCTAAATCATGTGGATTCTGCTTTATACAATGTCTCTCACACCCACCCCCTCCTTTCCTGTAATTTCACACTGCCCTAGTCAAAGCCTTCACTATTTCTCACTTAGGTCATTTGGTAATGAGCTGTTAACTATCATCCCTCCCTCTAATCTCACCTCCATTCTATTTATCTAATATATGACAGCCAAATCACTTTTTTCCCCTCAAAAGTAGGCTGGATGAGCAAGGCTATCATTCAAAACTGAAGGGGAAATCAGGAGCTACACAGACAAAAAAAGGCTAAGGTAGTTTATCATTACCAAGCCAGAAATATAAGAAATGCTAAAGGGATTATTGCAAAAATAAGAAAAAAAGGAAGAGGTAACGCAGGCACAGAAAATAAAAACGGCTACAACCAAGTACTTATCAATAATAACTTTAAATGTAAATGGTCTAAATGCTCTAATCAAAAGACATAGAGTGGCTGAATGGATAAGAAAACATGAACCATATATATTCTGTCTATAAGAGACCCACCTTAGAACAAGAGACTCACACAGACTGAAAGTGAAGGGATAGAAAAATATCTTTCAGGCAAATGGAAATTAAAAAACAGCTGTGGTAGCAATACTTATATCTCATAAAACAGACCTCAGGGTGAAGGCCATAACAAGAGATAAGGAAAGAAAGACTCAAAAAGCAGTCCCATTTACCAGTGCACCAAAAAAATTAAGATACTAAGGAATAAACTTGACTAAGGAGGTAAAAGACCTGTACGCAGAAAACTATAGGACATTGGAAAAGGAGACAGAGGAAGACATGAACTGAACAGATGGAAGAACATGCCGTGTTCATGGATTGGTAGAATCAATGTCATCAAGATGTCCATACTACCCAAAGCAATCTATAGATTCAATGCACTTTCCATTAAAATACCAACAGCATATTTCACAGACCTAGAACAAACTTTCCAAAAATTTACCTGGAATAAAAAAAGCTCCTGAATAGCTGCAGCAATTCCGAGAAAGAAGAACAAAGTAGGTGGAATCTCAATACCAGATATCAAGCTGTATTACAAAGCCACTGTTCTCAAAACAGCATAGTGCTGGCACGAGAATAGACATATAGACCAATGGAACAGAATAAAGAACCCAAAAATCGACAAAAAATCACTTTGCTCAATTAATATTCAACAAAGGAGGCAAGAACATACAATGGAGTTAAGACAGCCTCTTCAATAAATGGTGCTGGGAAAACTGGACAGATACATTAAAAATATGAAACTAGACCAACTTACACCACACACAAAAATAAAGTCAAAATGGATAAAGGACTTAAACATAAGACAGTGTTCATGGATTGATAGAATCAACGTCATTAAGATGTCCATACTACCCAAATCCATAAAAATACTAAAGGAATCCATAGGCACCAAAATCTCAGATATATGCCGAAACAATTTATTAACTGATACAGCTCCTAGGGCAACGGAAGCCAAAGAGAAAATAAACAAATGGGACTACATTAAAATAAAAAGCTTTTGCACAGCAAAGGGAACCATCAACAAAACATAAAGAAATCCCACTGCATGGGAGAACATATTTGCACATGTTATCACTGATAAGGGTTTAATCTCCAACATTTACAGGGAACTCATACAACTTAACAAAAAGAAGACAAACAACCCAATCAAAAAATGGGCAGCATACCTAAATAGATACTTTTCAAAAGAAGACAGAAGAAAGGCCAAGAGACATATGAAAACATGCTCAAAGTCACTAATCATCTGAGAAATGCAAATCAAAACGACAATGCAGGACCATTTCACACCTGTCAGAATGGCTATCAACAACAAATCAACAAACAACAAGTGTGGTGAGGATGTGGAGAAAAAGGAACCCTTGTGCACTGCTGGTGGGAATGCAGACTGGTACAGCTGCTGTGGAGAACAGTTTGGAGTTTCCTCAAAAAACTAAAAATGGAACTCCCATTTGACCCAGTGATCCCTCTTCTAGGAATATATCCCAAGAAACTAGAAACACCAATTAGAAAGGATATATGCACACTTATGTTCATAGCAGTACAATTCAACATAGCTGATATTTGCAAACAGCCTAAGTTCCCATGTGTAGATGAGTGGATTAAAAAACTGTGGTACATCTACACAATAGAATACTATGCTGTGGTAAAAAAGAAGGAGTTCTTACCATTTGCAACAGCATGAATGGAACTGGAGAGCATTATGTTAAGGGAAATAAGCCAGTCAGAGAAAGACAAATACCACATTATCTCACTCATTTATGGAATATAATGAATATCTTAACTAATAAAAGCGTAATATTAAAATTAGCCGTTTCTCTGGAAAGGGGGTAAGCCATGCCCACCAGCCAATCAGAGCTGCTGTATGCAAATTAGCCCAGCCAAGATGGCGGAGGCCGCAGCCCCAGTGTGCGGCTTCTCCGGGGCTTTGGCCTCCACCATATTGGGAGCCTCCGTCCTGGAAAGGCATCCGGCGCCTTGGGCCTGCGGATATTTTCCCAGGTGGGGGCCTGGAGGGGAGGGGGGGGACCAGGCAGCTGGATCCTGAGGCGCCAGCCCAGGAGGCCATGGGGTGGACAGTGCCACCCCACCCTCAGCTTCCCAGGTGGGAGCCCTCCGGGGCACGGGGACCAGGCGGCCGGCCCCCATGGCCCCCGCCCGGGAGGCCATGGGGTGGCCAGTGCCACCCCACCTCGGCTACCGGGGCGGGAGCCTCCGGGGCATGGGGACCTGGCGGCTGGGTCCTAAGGCCTCCACCCGGGAGGCCATGGGGTGGCCGGTGCCACCCCACCATTGGCTTCCCAGGCGGGAGCCTCCGGGGCACAGGGACCAGGTGGCCGGGTCCTAAGGCCCCCGCCCGGGAGGTCATGGGGTGGCCAGTGCCACCCCACCATCGGCTTCCCAGCCGGGTGGCCCAGAGGGTCAGTGGGAGCTGTGGCCGGCCTGAAAACTGCCCTCAGCCCCTCACCCAGGCTTGCCACATCCCCTGGGGTGAGGGTCTCCACTGGGGAGCTTGGCTAGCTTGCAGACAGACATTGGCCCCTCACCCAGGCTGGCCACGCACACCAGCAGGTGGACATCCCCAGAGGCGTCCCAGACTGGGAGAGGGCACAGGCCGGGCTGAGGGACCCCCCCTCCCCAGTGCATAAATTTTTGTGCACCGGGCCCCTAGTGAACTGATAAAAACAGATCCAGAGACAGAAAAGCATTGATCAGACTGTCAAACCTCATAGGGAAGGGAAGGGAAGGGAGGGTGGGGATAAGGGAAAGAGATCAACCAAAGGACTTATATGCAAGCACATAGGCCTAACCAATGGACACAGACACAGGGGAATGAGGGCATGAGTGTGGGGGGTGTTTGGGGGTAATGTGGGGATAAGGATACATATGTAATAACTTCATAAAGAAATTAAAATAAAAGAGATAAGGAAGGCCACTTCATAATACTAAAGGGATCGATACAACAAGAGTATATAACTCTCGTAAACATATATGCACCCAATAGAGGAACACAAAAACAAATAACAAAACTTCTGGAAGATATCAAGGGAGAGATCAACAGCAATAAGATACTAATAGGGGACTTTAATACCACACTGATATCACTGGAGAAATTCTCTAGACAAAAATATCAGCAAAGAAAGAGCAATCCTAAATGACTCATTAGATCAGATAGACTTAATAGACGTCTTCAGAAGATTTTGCCCTAAAACCACAGAATATACATTTTCCTCAAGTGCACATGGGACATTTCAAAGATAGGCCACAAATTGGGTCACAGGCAAAGTCTCTCCAAATTCAAGAGGATAGAAATCATATCAAGCACCTTCTCAAACCACTATCTAATCTAATAAAAGTATAATATACAAATTGACCCTCACTCCATTACACCCAAGCCACACCCACCATCCAACCTATGCCCACCAGCCAACCAGAGTGGCTGTATGCAAATTAACCCAGCCAAGATGGCAGCCAGCAGCCACAGAGCTAGAGCAAACAGAAGGCTTCCATTGCACCAGCGATGGAGTTGAAACTGCCTGCCTTGCCCGACTGGGCCTATGCTCAAGGCAACAATGTTTCAATTATAGAAGCCATGGAGCTGAAGCAAACAGGAGGCTTCCTTGCCTGCCTAGGTCTCCACTCAAGGCAACAAGGTTTCAATTATAGAAGATGAATAAAACTCAGAAACTTGATTCCAGCCAGCCTCGCTGGGATCAATGGAAGCTGTGAGCAGCAAGAAAATGGCCCTCAGCCCCTCATCCAGGCTGGCCACACCCCCATGGGGTGAGGGTCCTCACTGGGGGGCTTGGCCAGCCTGAAAACAGCCATCAGCCCTCACCCAGGCTGGCCAGGCACGCCAGCAGGTGGACATTCCCTGAGGAGTCCCAGACTGCGAGAGGGCACAGGCCGGGCTGAGGGACCCCCTTGAGTGCCCAAATTTTTGTGCATCGGGCCCCAGTAGTATAATATTAGAACTCAACTACAATAAAAATGATAAAAAATTCAAATACTTGCAGGCCAAATAGCATGCTACTAAACAATGATTGGGTTACCAAAGAGATCAAAGAAAAAATAAAAAACATCCTGGAAATGAATGACAATGAAAACATAGCACTCAGAAACCTATGGGACACAGTGAAAGCAGTCCTGAGAGGGCAGTTCATAAGATTATAGGCCTACCTCAATAAACAATAAAAATTGGTAATAAGTTATCTAACTCTGCAACTTAAAAGAATTAGAAAGAGAGCAACAGGAAAATCCCAGAGTGAGTAGAAGGAATCTACTCTCATAAAAGAGTAATATTGTAATTGACCATTTCTCCAGGATGCCTATGCCATGCCCACGAGCCAATCAGAGTGGCTGCATGCAAATTAACCCAGCTAAGATGGAGGCCAACCACCACGGAACTAGATCAAACAGGAGGCTTCCGTTGCACCAGGAGTAAACTGTCTGCCTAGGCTGGCTGAGCCTCTCTCTGCTTAAGGCAACATAGTTGCAATTATAGAATCCACATAGCTGAATCAAACAGGAGGCTTCATTGCCTGCCTAGGCCTGGGCTTAAAGCAACAGTGTTTCAATTATAGACGATAAATAAACCCCAGAAACCTGATTCCAGCTAGCCTTGCTGGGACGTTGGGTCAATGGGAGCTGTAGGCACCCTGAAAGCCTGAAAATGGCCCTCATCCCCGCACTCAGGCTGCCCAGGCACCCCAGTAGGGACCCAAACCCTGAATGGACTGTGGACAGCCTGAAAACAGCCCTCATCCCATCACCCAGGCTGGCCACATCCCAATGGGGTAAGGGTCCACACTGGGGGGCTTGGAGAGCCTGTAAACAGCCATCAGCCCCTCACCCAGGCTGGCCAGGCATGCCAGCAGGTGGATATCCCCTGAGGAGTCCCAGACTGTGAGAGGGCACAGGCCGGCTGAGGGACCTAACGAGTGCACAAATTTTTGTGCACCAGGCCCCTAGTGAGATAATAAAGATCAGAGCAGAAATAAATAACATAGAGACAAAACAAACAAACAAACAAAAAAACAATACAAAAAGTCAATGAAACCAAGAGCTGGTTCTTTGAAAGGATAAACAAGATTGATGAACCTCTAGCCAGGCTCACCAAGAAGTGAAGGGAAAGGACCCAAATAAACAAAGGCAGAAATGAAAGAGACAAAATAACAACAGACCCTACAGAAATACAAAGGACTGTTAAACAATACTACGAACAACTCTACTCCAACAAATAACCTAGAGGAAATGGAAGATTCCTAGAAAAATACGACCTTCCAAAACACAATAAAGAAGAATCAAAAAACCTTAACAGGCTAAAACTAAGGAGGAAATTGAAGGAGTCATCAAAAAGGTTCCAGTAAACAAAAGTCAAGGGCCAGAGGGCTTCACAGGAGAGTTTTACCAAACATTCAGAGAAGAACTAAAACCTATACTTCTCAGACTATTCCAAAAAAAACAGAGTCATGGAAGCATGGAACAGACTGTCCAACCTATGAGGGACAGCAGGGGGTGAGAGGGTAAGAGATCAACCAAAGGACTTGTATGCATGCATTTGAGCATAACCAATTGACACAGACAACGGGGGTGGCCGTAAGGGCATGTGCTGGGAGATGGGGATGCTGGGGAGAGGTCAATAGGGGAAAAAAGGAGACTTATGTAATACTTTAAACAATAAAGAATTTAAATTTTTTTAAAAGTAGGTTGGATAATACATCTCCCTCTTCAACATTCCTCATCTCCTACAAAGTTAAGTATAATCCTCTCACAATGGGATTTGATCTAAAATCTACATTAAACTTTTCCATATTCTCTCTTACTGTGATCTTAGGTGCAACACCCTATATTTCTGCCAAAGCTTTTGATTTTGCATCCTTGCATTTTCTGTCTCTCTATTTCAGGTAACATTAATCCCTTGCCTGGCATGCCCCTCATTTTCACCTTCATAGTCAAAACTCATTTCAAACACTATGTACTCTAAGACACCTTTACATGTGTAATTATTCTCATTTATAACCTTTGACAGACCTTTGTTTATGTTTTATTTAGGCCAACATGTAATTCACTTTGCATTATATGCATTTGCATACTCAGATTTAATCCCATTTCTCTTTGAAAGCATTCAGCAAATGAACTGTCTGTTACTCATCATTGATGCTCTGTAACATCTGGCATACTATAAATGTTCAATAAATAAATATGGATAGACCAATTAATACTGCCATTTTCTGTATATACATTTCCCTCTTGATTTTAAGTTGGCATCTCATAATATTCTGACAAGTAAGTGTATAATCCATGCACAATTATCATTGCTGTGGGTTAAACCTGTTATATTTGTCTATGATTCTTTATGATAGTCAACAGTGTTTAATATATCCCCAAAACTGTAAATCACAAAATCCATCAACCTTCTGGGTCAAGCAGATATATGACAATTGCAAGTCAAGTGTCTGCTTAAAACTTTCTTCCTGTGGACACTATTTTTTGTTTAATTTCACAAGTACAAATACATACTTACTATGCCCCACTGAGAGCACAGACTCAAGCTCAGCTGAAGGCCACAAAGCATTCTCCCCAATTCCTACCACCGAACTCTCCCAACCTCAGAACACACACGCACAGTGATTTCTACCACAAACATTCAAAAAATAAATCCTAGGTGGATTACACATCAAAATGCTTTTTAAAAAAATAAACTATAAATAAACCAGAGTTTGCATTCTGATCCTGTGATAGGTAAGGCTAGAGGGTTTTCTTAAATAACACAGCAGGGGTAAAAAACAAAAACAAAACCAGAAACAAAAACAAAAACAAAAACAAAAAACAAAACCCTGAAAGACAGGATAGATATATTTAACTTATAAAATGAAAAAAAATTAACAATTTAAACAAAGTAAAGATAAAGAACACACTCTCAGAAAATATGTTCAATGCATAAAATCTACAAATAGCATTTGCTTTTTTTCAGCACTTCTAAAAGATATGGGTACTATGAACTCATACCCTGCTGTGGAAAAGTAAATTGGTACCGACATTTAGAGGACAATTTCACAATATCTATTAAAATTAATTATGCCTATACCCTATGACTATCAGTTCCACTTCTTAATATCTATCCAAGAAAAATACTTGCATACTCATGAACTATAACTAAAGCACTGTTTGTAATGGTGTAAAATTTGAACAACTGTAAATATCTAACAATAGGAAAATGGTTTAATAAAATGTATGTGTAGCCTAACTGAAATGTTCTTCATCGGTTAAAAAGAATGCGTTAAGCCATGCCCATGCAACTCAGTTGGTTAGACAGTTGTCCTGATTCTTCAAGGCTGCAGGTTTGATCCCTGGTCAGGGAACATAGAAGAATCAACCAATGAACGCATACAACAGAACAACACATATCTCTTTCTTCCTGTTTCTAAAAATTAATAAGAGCCTATGTGTACTAACATAGGGACACCTCCAAGATGATCTGCAAAGCAATTTATACATTTCAATAAAAAAATATGATTACTTGTGCTCTGGTCTGAAAACATGGTTACTTCTGCAGAAGTTAGAGAGTGGAGATAAGTGTTGATCACAAGGAACAAACACTTCTCCCAAGAAACATACAAATGGCCAACATATATATGAAAAGATGCTCAACCACACTAGCTATTAGGAAAATGCAAATAAAAATCACAATGAGATACCACCTCACACCTGTTACAATGGCTATTATCAACAAGACAATTCATAACAAGTATTGGAGAGAGTGTGCAGAAAAGGGAATCCTCATTCACTGCTGCTAGGAATGTAAACGGGTACAACCACTATGGAAAACATGATGGCAGTTCCTCAAAAAAATTAAGAATATAGTTACCATAAGATCCAGGAACCTCTCTTCTGGGTATCTACCCCAAAATTTGAAAACTTTGCAATGATATATTCACCCCTTTGTTCGTTGCAGCATTATCATCCACATTGGCTGAGACAACCAGTTCCTTCCATAGGTGATTTGATAAAGATGTGGCCTATATACACAATGGAATACTACTCAGCCATAAAAAATATGAAATACTGCCATTTGCAGTGCTCTCCCTCTCAGGAGCACCACCACGTGTTTCCATCCCCCGCTTCTTAACCTCCCAGGGGGTGTTACCTTTGCCTTTCTCTCTCCTAAGCTCCAAAGGTCCCTTTTCTGCCTCTTAACTTGTTTCTGAGCCTATGTATCCCAGCTGGCTCACTTCTATTACTTCTGTAACTTTTTAAATAAACTTCCTCATATAATTAGAAAAAAAACAGAAAAAGAAAAGAAATACTGCCATTTGCAACATGAACAGACCTTGAGAATATCATGCTAAGTGAAAGAAGTCAGTCAGAAAATGTTAAGAACTGGGATTTCCCTCATATGTTGGATATAGAACTGAAAGCAAAATATGAACTAACAAGAAAAACAAAACCTCATCGACACAGACAACAGTATGGTGGTCACCAGAGGGTAGGGTTTGGGGGGATAGTAAAGGATAAAGAGGGTTAAATATATTGTGATTGAAGAAGATTTAACTCTGGGTGGTAGCCACATAATGCAATATATAAATGATGCATCAGAAATGTACACTTGAAACCTATATACTTTTATTAATCGATGTCATCTCAATATTTTAATAAAAAAGAAACTAAGACATTCTGTGTGACTTTTGCTTTTTTATTATTTTAATAGAAATGAAATTATGCTTACTTGTCTAATTAAAATACATATTGTAATACTTTTTTTAAAAAGAAAGTGAATCAAGGCAAACATCTATATATAATGAATAGCTAGATAGATGGGCGAGTAGATGAGGGGCTTTTAAAATTTCCCCTCTGCCCTAGTCAGTTTAGCTCAGTGGCTAGAGCTTCAACCTGCTGACTGAAGGGTCTCAGGTTCAAATCCTGTCAGGGCATGTGCCTGGGTTGTGGGCTTGATCCCCAGTAGGGTGTGTGATGGAGGCAATCGATCAATGATTCTCTCTCATCATTGATGTTTCTATCTCTCTCTCCTTCTCCCTTCCTCTCTGAAATCAATAAAAATAATATTTTTATTTGAACATAAAATACGTTTCATGTTTATGATAACATTTGATTCCACAAATGCAAATATGGACAAATGTGGCAAAAAATACTCACTAAAATGAGTAATTCAATGATAAATTATTCTCTTTCTAATTATTCTTACTCATTTCCATTGAATTAGTTTTCTAGTGGAAACTAAATGATCAGGTCAACTGTGAAAGACTAAGTGAAACTCAAGATTAGTGAAACTTTTTGAGCAGCTTTACTACTTATATTTGGGTACAACAGAAAGTAATGCATATTACTGAATAATGAAAATATAAGCATAAAAATGGAACATTTCATATGCATAGCAAAGCTTTGAAAAAAACCTTCATGCAAAGTGGGCTAATAAATTTCAATTTTCATATTGTATTTAGCTTCATGTTCATTTGCATTAACCTGCTTTTGAAATGTCCATAATGAAGAATTTTCTCTTGTTCTCCCACCTAGACCTGTGTGTATGTGTGTGTGTGTGTGTGTGTTTGTGACTAATGTGGGGCAAGAACAAAGCTAATTAAAAAGGAGATTCTCACTTATGTTTCTTGGAAAAATTTAGCAATTAACTAAATGAATATTATATACATAAAATATATAGATATGGATTTTTTGATGTAAAGCAATACAAACCAATCTTTTCTCATACAATATCATGAAATTGGCTGGTACCTTGTGAAGTGTTTTCTACTCCTGAAATTCATCATGGAATGCTTTCCACCACATCTCTTTTAACATAACACTATTTTAACTTTTCAGGAAACTTGGTATTTAATACAATCAATGAGTTATTTTATTTCTTGAGTTTCTACTATGTGTTTGGCTCTATGGAGTATTAGTTAATATGCATAAGTTAAAATGTAGCCTCAGTTTTAGAAAGGTTCATTGGGAGCAAAGGAAAATATTCACCTTAGCCCCAAGAAAAGGGGGATTCATGGACTAGAACAGCAAAAAAGAGGGATCTGCCCTGTTTACTCACAGGCTCACTGGGAAAAGATATGGAAAAAAAATAGAAGAAAGCAAAATTACCTGAAATCCCACAATGGGAGAAAACCATTAAGAATGATTTGGCTATTTGTTTTCTGTGTTTTCCCAATGAGCTTGCATTTTCTTTTAACAGAAAAAAGTTAAAGCTGTTTTCATTTTTAATGGCAAATATAGGAGGGAAATCTACAAGTGCACTGTTTTGATTACCAAAGTAATTAACACTTATTGGCAGACAGTTTAGAAATTGTGATTTCCATGAGGTACTGATGAGAGAGATCTCCAGAAGTAATGACAGTGAGCTGCCTAAGGGAGCTTTTTCAGTATTTAAGTATTTATCTGTTTGGAATTCTGTTCTAGTAAAAAAAAAATCATTCTGGGGTGGGAAACAGGGCAGGATAGAAGGGGTTGATGAGGAAAAGTGGACATATGTAAAACTTTCAACAATAAAGTTTTTGTTTTTTAAAAAAGGACCTGTGAACCAGCTATGGTGCTCTATTGTCCTGCTTCTTTGACCTTGCATAGTTTTACTTTCTTTGTGCTTCTTTTAATGATGTTTTCTTGAACTAAAAGACAAATGCATTATTACCATCACTATTTTAAGCTGCATGTGAGCATAATTAAACAATTTAGGTAATACTAGTCTACATTCTAAGTCATGTTTATAATTTTTAAACTGACACATAATTAGAAAACAGAATAAATTAATCTTCATATTGTGATGTATGTCTGCCTTTTTCTACAACTTCCTCTGATAATGTCCATCCTTTGTTGCCACTGAGGAAGGTGAAGGCAAAGGTGCCCAAATGCATCACTAATGGCCAGAAGCAAATGCATTTGTTGAGTGATTCATCCTTAAAAAATGTTCCATTCTTGACCTCTCCTAATCACAGGAATCTTCATTTTATTCTGTGTTCTTATGGCTAAATTAGTCCCCCTTATCTGCAGGTTCACTTTCTCTGGTTTAAGTTCCCATGGTCAACCAATGCCTGAAAACATTTAATGAAAAATTCCAGAAATAAACAATTCACAAGTTTCAAATTATGTACCATTCTGTGTAGCATGATGAACTCTCATGTCATGATGAATTCTCATGCCTTGCTATGCCCCGCCCTGGACATAAATCATCCCTTTGTCCAGCGTATCCACTTTGCAGAAACTACCCAATGCCCCCACCCCTGTCAGTCCCTTAGCAGTCAGACTCTTAGTAATCGTCTTGGTTATCAGGTCAACATCCAGTATCACAGTGTTTGTGTTCAAGTGAACCCTATTCTACTTGATATTGGCCTCAAAGCTCAAAGAGTAGTAATGCTGGCAACTCGGGTATGCCACAGAGAAGCTATAAAGTGTATGTATGGCACTATCTGAAGTTTCAGGCATCCACTGGGGATCTTGGAATCTATTCCACACCAGTAAAGGGAGATTACTGTACACTGAATTAAAGTTAGGATAAATATGACACTGTTACTTCCTGTTTAGACATATACTCATTTATCTCTTTATTGTGTTTTCCCCACTAGAAACTAAAATTAATGGGGGCAAAAACATCTTTAAATTCACAATTTAATCTCTGATGCCTAGCGGAGTCCAGAAACATAGTAGGTTCTCAATAAATGCATTTGACATGGACAAGGACAATAGGTTAGTGAAGTCCTGGTGGGGAGGGTAGGAGCTGGGAAAATGGAGGTAAAGGGAGGGATAGGAGATATCTGTTATATTATCAACAATAAAAATATATTAAAATAAATTACTTATTATGGGCTTCAGGTTTATATTTCTATTACTTCCCTGTATCAAAAAAATTTATTGGTAAGTCACAAAAAATCATAGTGCATCAGTACACATTTTCCACTTCATGTTAAAATATACTGTACTTATTTTCATTTCTAAAAGTATTGTTAATGCATTCACTGTTTACATTCAAATATTAGCATACATGTTTCAGTCCCCTCATTAGTTTACCTTTTTCATATAACTGAAAATATTCATCCTACAAAAACTCCCCACAAATTTCCCCCATTGTTTCAATTAAACTTTGCTTCTCTCTCTTCTTTTAAAATATATTTTTATTGATTCCAGAGAGGAAGGGAGAGAAACAGAGAGATAGAAACATTAATGATGAGACAGAATCATTGATTGGCTGTCTTGTGCCTGCCCCACACTGGGGATCAAGCCCACAACTCATGTGCCCTGACCTGAAATTGAACTGTGACCTCCAGGTTCATGGGTCAAAGCTCAACAACTGAGCCATACCAGCTTGGTTAAACTTTGCTTTTCAAAACCACCACTGACTTTTCAATGTCCTTCAGATGCAAGTTTTTTTCATCTTTGCTTCATCATTAGTCATTACTATCTCAACCTCAATCTCTCTTCCCAGTTCCAACATTCAATTGTTACTCTATACTAAAGTACATATCCTATTTGTCTCTCATTCAGTCTATCTTTTTTAATACATTAAAAAAATGTGCTAGGTTTCTATCTACCTCTGCAGCTATTTATCATATCCTATATAATAAAACATCAGTGACCATAACCATAACGACCAGGACAATTGCTCAACCAGTTGCCATGAGGTGCATTGACGACCTCTTGATCCCTACCCCCCACCCACCCACAGGAACCATGGCAAACTTAGGTGAGTGCAGTGAGGTGGGACTGGCAAGCGGGCAGAAGATGGCCCTGATCACAGGCTAGGGACCCTACCCGAGCACGATTTCACGTGCTGGGCCCCCAGTATTTCAATAAAATAATCAATAGATTATGTACCAAAAAATTACCTCTCCTAAGTGGATGTCAGCAGACAATACAAAGAGCTTCACCTTTTAGCCAGAATTGCAGAAGTTTATTTTGGGTTTATTTCCTGGAAGTCCATAACTATATATGTTAAGATGGGTTCTAGAGCAATGTATCAATGTCTAACTCACTATCTAAGGCAGCAACCTCAATTTTCAGACATAACTTTCTGGCCTTTTTCAGTCTGCCATTATTTGGTGATCAGGAATAGTCCTAAGTTAAGAGCAACAATAGTGAAACTGATTTAAACATTTCTATTAGTGGACATTTGAAAATTCTCTTGGGCAACAGACACACAATGAAATATACAGATCGTATATCATAGAAATGTATACTTGAAACTGGTATAATCTTATTATCCAATGTCACCCGAATAAATGTAATTAAAAATCAGAAGAAATATATGAATATAATCTAACAAATAAAAAGAATATTCTCTTACCCACATGTAATTCATAATTATGATAAACTCACTGGTCAGAAACTGTCTTTAACCTTAACTGTATATATAATGCATAGTAAAATATGTATTGTTATGTCAATACTTTTAAAGACATTAGATACTAATTTTTCTTCACATGAAAGAAATCCAGAGTCCAGATTATAGATCTGGTATGGACACCACATGGTATCCTCAGAAATGCTGGCTCCTTGCAGTTTTCTGTTCCATTATCCTTGTGTTATGTTCCTTACATCTAGAGCTCTCATCATAATGGCTGTTTCAGGAAGGAAGAAGGGACAAGCCAAAGGGCCAAAAGGTGCTTTCCAGCTGAACCAGTCCCCTGTAAGGACATTTCCTGGAAGCCCTCTCCAGGAATTCCTAGACTTCACTGGCCAGACCAGTGCCACATAACCACCCCTCAAGCAAAGAAGGCGGGGCATGAAGTTTTCTTTTTTTAAAAAAAATGATTTCAGAGAGGAAGGAAGAGGGAGAGAGAGATGAAAACATCAGTGATGAGAGAGAACCATTGATTGGTTGTCTCCTGCACGCCCACACTGGGGGCCCACAACCTAAGCAGGTGTCCTGACCTGGAATCAAATTGTGACCTCAAGGTTCCTAGGTTGATGCTCAACCACTGAGCCATGCCAGCCAGATCAGATAGTTTTCTTTTAACCTTGGGTACATTGCTATTTCAATTAAAAGTAGATTTATTACATAAAAAGCAATGAAGTAAAAGGTAAAAGATTTATGCAATCTGAAGAGAAACCAGAGTATATAAGCCAGTTGGAGAAAGATAAATATCACATGATCTCACTCATATGTGGAATATAATGATCAACATAATTTGATGAACAAGAATAGATCCAGAGACAAATGGGGGTGGGGAGCAACCAAAGACTTATATGCATGCATATTAGCACAACCAATGGACACAAACACTGGGGCAGTGGGGGCTTGCCTGAGATGGGAATGGCTGGGTGGGGTCAATTGGGGAAAAACAAGACATATGTAAAACTTTAGATAATAATAAAAAAATAATCTACATAATACAGAGCCAGGGTAGTAACAACCATTACCACCAAAGGCTCAACCAGACAGAATTCAATGCTGGGTTGCCATGGTGACCCAGCACTGACTGGGGCCACTGCGCCAACCCAGCACTGACTGCCTAGGGGTCTGTGCATCAGGCCCGGAAAGAGGCCTGCAGAGAGAGAGGCAGGGTCTGATCCATAGACTCTGTAGCAGAACTTGCCTCTCTTTCTCTCTGGGCCTGGCCAATAGCCCCACCTCCATTTCTCTCCAGGCCTCTACCAGGGCTGCTGATCAGCCTCACTGATAGGCCCAATGACACTGACTGGCA